>JAPPVO010000593.1:0-32993 GCA_030407325.1 Camellia japonica | reverse complement strand
TTGTCGTTAGCTATTCATTTCAATCCTAAAATATAAATAATAATAATAATAATAATAATTTCTAGTAATACCATCAGTTCGTTCTTTTTCATCTTTTAATTTCCTTAAATTTGTTTGGTTGGTAGATTTTTTGACCCAGGACTTGAAATTCTTTGAACCATGGAATGTAAATGGTTCGGTTCGATCAGTATTGAAAGTTTAACACCAAATCTGATTTTTTGGATTTGATGGTTGAGGAATCAACACAAATCATAAGTTAGTTTTATCGGTTTTTTCAATTTGGTAGAAATAAGTTAGTTTTATCGGTTCGATTAGTATTTAGACATTTTGTGTACATCTATATTAAATTTAATGACTAAAATATTATTTTTTTGTCAATTTTACTTAACGAAAATAGACAAATAATTTAGATTAAAATAAATAAAAAAATAGAATTTTAAATTGGCAAAATAAAAAACTCAAAATTTATTTTGTTATAACAATCAAACTTTGAGGTATTTTTTTAATATAATTTTCTCATTTTATTATATTGATCATTTATCTTCTATACTCAAAGAATTAAAATATAAAAATATTTAAATATAATATTTTGATTGACTCGATTAGGATTGATTTTGAGCTATCAATGGATTTTTACACCTTGTTGAATAGTAGTGTTTATAATTGGCACGACATTAAAATTGACAGCCTAGAATAGCACACACTTGACAGGTCCAATCAAACCATCATGCTTCAATTCTTGTGGAGGTAAATATTTTTCGCATTTTCAGATATTTCATATATTTAAATATAAAATCTAATAAAAAATATTTTAATAAGAAAATATTTTTTTAAAAGGTAAAATCGTTTTACAAATTAAAGTCATATTAATGCCATTTTATTATCACAACCATCTCACTTCCACTACTACACCACCACTGCCATTACTACCATCATCAAACGTACCATTACATAATATAGCTTTTATGGCAACACTTCTTGATGAGTTGTTGGAGGTGGTGATATGAAGTGAGAGTTGTCGAAAGTGGACGAAGGTAGTAGCCAATAATGGGGGGTGACTGGAGGTGGTGGTGACCGGTGATGGGAAACGAAAGAGAGAATGAGAACTTGTTTTGAAAATAAGGGGAAGCATCTTTTTCTTATTCATAAAATTTTGAAATCGTTGTTACTTTTTTATAAATAAAAAAAAAAAAAAAATTATCAAACGCGATGCTAGTCTGACCAAAATAAAGGTCTAACCAATAGGATGGTCACTGGTAAGGAAGATTCGCCGACTAACTTGATTCAATCGGGGAAAGAATAAGAAATAAAGGTCCAACCAATAGGATGGTCACTGGTAAGGAAGATTCGCCGACTAACTTGATTCAATCGGGGAAAGAATAAGAAAGCCCCAATTTTTTCTCCTTTTATGCTCCATTTGTCTGGATAAAAAAGTTAAAAATAAATAAATAAATAAATAAAATTTAAAATTAATCTATAGATGAATTAACTAGTCCAAAAACAAACTACACAAAAATTGATCGTAAAACACTTACAATGGGTGAATCCCACTATGTATGGATCCCATTGTAGGACTCATGGGAGTATGCTGTGACCCCATGGTGGGACTCAATTCTTATGATTGTTCTTTGACCAATTATTCTTTAGAGGGTTATGTCTGATCATGTGAACGGTTTTTAGATTGTTTCATTAGCTATCGAGCATTTAAGAGTGTAATGGCGATGTCATTTACTGAAGCTAAACTTGGTGCATCTATGCTTAAAGAACAATCAACCTTAAATGGATTCCTTTCAATGAAAAAACGAAATTATTTAGGCTGAGGCAATGCACCCTCACTACCCATTATCAGAACCACACTTGGCATACATGGCCTATCTTCTGGACACTGTTTTACACATAGCAGTGCCACGAGGATTGATCTCAACATTTCAGGTAGATAACACGAGTCCCTCATAGATCCATCAATCCAATTCTAGTGACCTGCCTTCTTTGTAGAGTGATCATGCCTGAAGACAACATTAAAAAACACATGTTTAAGGCGATATTTTAAATATTAACTAATACATATTAATGATAGAAATGAAAATCATATGCAGACCTGCCCATATCTGTTTATAGCCGATATGGTAGGTTCACAGGCTGATTTGATTCTGTTGTCGATATATATTTTAAATTTTTTTTTTATTCTCACAAACAAAACGATAAAAAATTGAAAATGCTTATTGTTTTCATATCATTTTCATTTTTGTTTGAAAACAATAACTTTTTCATTTTTCCTCAAAACTAGGTTGTTCTAAGAATTTTTTTAAATTAATTTTGGAAAGATTTTGAAAAAATCACAATCAGGTCATTCAATTTTCAATACGTATCGCTTGATAAACCTAATACAACTTTGCTATGATTGATGCAAATATTCGTCTTGTGATATTGCTATTTAAAATTTTGGCTTAATTAAGCACATTCAAATATAAGATGATATAAATTAATATACTGTTACTCACATGCCCAAGAAGATTGAGATGGTGGTCTAAATGAATGAAACCTCTGTTTATCTTCTTGATAACAATCTCTAGCACCAAAACGTCAAAACTAAATACATATGATTTTACTGAGAAAATCACATCCATTGCGTACTCTAAAGACTTATAGCCACTATAGTAAAATATTAGAAGAAGAAGAAAAATTTATAGAAATACGATTGAATTACATAAATCATGCATATATTCGTACTATGTTCCAAACACTTTGCTTGTATTTGCATTTGATTCATTTCCTCCAAAACTTCTGGCGATGCCAAAGTCCCACATCTTTGGGTTCATTGCACTCATTTGGGAAGTTGGGTTAGGGTGGGTTGAGGCTAAAATAGCCACAAAAAGACAAAATAGGTCTTTTAGCCCATGCTAAAAAATGTCCAATCCAAACCATAATCATTTCATTTTTTCTCTCACAAAAGTCAAAAAATATATCAGGCAAATTACACTAACAGTCCCTATAGTTTAGGACTTGTGTCATTTTAGTCCCTGACTTTTCAATTGTGACACATTTGACCCTGAATTTTTAATCTTGTTCCAAATAAGGACAATTGAAGATACCATTGTTTAATTTCAAGGGCAAAATCATCAATTTAATAAAATATAAACTAATTTAACAAAAATAAATGTCAAAAAAAATATTTTTAATTTTTTTAAAATTATTTTTATCCACTAAAGATAAAATTATGTAAAATTGATCAAAATTAATAAAAATTACATGATTAATTATTAAAAATTAATTTTACATGATCATTATCCAAATACATAATAAAAATTAATTTGGTAAAAAAATAAATAAATGTCTAAAAGATTTATCAAATTTACATAATTTTATCTTTAGTGGGTAGAAATAATTATTAAAAATTCAAAAATATTTTTTGACATTTATTTTTGTCAAATTAGTTTATATTTTATCAAATTGACGATTTTACCCTTGAAAAATTTAATGATATTTTCAATTGTCCTTATTTGAAACAAGATTCAAAATTCAGAGTCAAATGTGTCACAATTGAAAAGTCAAGGATTAAAGTGACACAAGCCCCAAACTATAGGGACTATTAGTGTAATTCACCCAAATATATCCCAAACGAGGCCCTTTAGCCCTAGACTAGAGCCAAAAAGCCAAAAAGTCAACCCACATCCCAAATGAAGCCATTGTCAACATCTAGCAATTGCTAGCTTTGACATCTTTGTGAATTATTCTAAGTCTGAAATCTTGATGAAGATAAAAAAATAAAAAACCCAAGAGATACGTTGGTAATGTGAAAGTGCTTATTCCAATCCAATAATGTGCCATGAGTTAGATTTGTGCAACATTTTGGCTTTGTTAATCCATGCTAGGGATAGCAATAGAGAACCTACCCTATGGGTACCCATGGAGACTCAATCCAAATATATGAATTTTTTCCTTTTTTCTTACCCATCAGGTCAGGTAAGTGGTGTCTTTTAAATATCCATTAGGAATGGGTCGGGGATGGGTACCTGGCCATTTCCTCCATATGTTTTCACTACCTTGTTTAGAATTAGGGTTCTCATTCTCATAGCTTGCTTCACTAAATGCATGACATTTGCGACATCTTCCTCCACTTTTAAAGCATTCATTTCCACTTTCTCTACAATCTCATTTAGCCGATCCACTTCCTTTTGCAATTCCTCTTTTCTGCTTTGCAATTATCTCAGCTTTGCCCCAAATTTGTCAAAGTAGCTTGACAAACTCTAATATCATCCCAAGCAACCAAGACTACTTCCTCATCTTTCCTTAATATATTCGATTCTTCCCCTCCAGTTTCATGTTCTAAATCACTCTTTCTTCCTTCGTAGCTTCTAGTGAATCCACTGCCACTTGAAGCCTCGCTTTAGCCGAAGAAAGGGCCATTGTTTGTAAAATTATAAAAGTTTGAGGTGAGAAATGTAATTTACTCTTTCTTTTTCTTTTTTTTTATCACATTTTTTTTCAATTATTAAAAACTTATTTGATTGTTTCAAAATTATATATTTGATTAATTTAAACCCAAATTTTTAATTAATTAATTAATGTGTATTTGATTTTGTTGTTGAGTCAAATAAAATAAAATTGAATGTATATTTAGCTTTGGTTGTTAAAAAAAAAAAAAAAAAAGGGTTAAGTTGGGTTGGGAAAAATCCAAACCCATTAAGGGATAGGGAGGGTAGTACCCATGGGGGATGGGAAATGGGGAATGGAGAAAAATTATTATAGGGGAATAGGATGGAGAATTAATATCCAGGGTAAACTACCAATAGGTCCTCCTTTAGAGACTTATTACCCAATAGGTCCTACTTTGGAGACTTATTATCCATTAAGTCCTATTTGATAAATTTATTAAGTGATAAAGATAAATTTATCAGTCTTTTATTTTTATGAATAAATTCATAGTGATAAATTTATCAGTCTCTTTGTTTTTATGAATAAATTTTTAGTGATAAATTTATCACTCTCTTATTTTTATAGTGTTAAATTTATTAGTTAGGACCTGTAGGTAAATAAGTCTAGTTAATAGGACTAATTGGTAAGTACCCCTAATATCCACTACATTGCACCCATTTCCATGCTTTGCTCGTTGAATTTTTGAATATAACAAGAAATGAATTTCTAAATATAAAACCACTTCAATGTTGAGAGAACTACAATAAAGAGTGGAGTTGTTAAGCTTGGAGAGAAGAACAAAAATAAAGAAGTTAAAGCTTTTGTTAGGCATGTATTCACACCATGATTCCCTTGTTGATGCATCATGTTTGGATTTAACAACCAATAAGTAGCTTGCGTCTATTCTTATTACTAACAAAGACCATTCCTTGGACCTCCGCAACAAAACTTTCTAAATGATGGACTATTGGTCAATTTTCCCTAATAAAAATGAAACCATAGTCATTACGGTATTCAGAACCTTGTGTTATATACAATATCTGTTGGGATTAAAAGATATGATTACCCATTGTTATATTTAGATACACAAATGTGAAACAAACAAATAGCTAACACAAGACAAGGAAAAGCAATCAAACAAGTAAAAGACATAGGTAAGTCGGATTGTAGCATAGAAAACAGGGCTTAACATGGTGTCCGTAAGCCAAGATTTCTGAAGCTCATTACCAAGAAAAACAACTTTGACATTGTGTTCATTAGCTAAACAAACTCAAAGGTCCTGCTTGGATCATAACAATTACACACCAACAAGAATTGTCTTCTATCGGGCCTCTAACTGTGTTATGGTGACCATATTGGCTGAACATTGTTCAATCTTTCTTCTTTCTGATTCTGTTTCAAGAAGATTTCTTTCAGTGAAAAAACCAGGCTGTTTAGGCTGATGAGTCAGAGCACCCTCTTTGCTGAACATCAAAACCACACTTTCCATGCTAGGCCTATCCTTAGGCCGTTGTTGCACACACAATAAACCCACGTGAATTGAACGTAACACTTCAGTTAGATTGCATGAGTTCCGTAGTTGTACATCAATCAACTCTGTAGCCTTGCCTTCCTTGTATAATCTCCAGGCCTGAATAGTAGAACACACTTTCAAGCTCTCGTTTGAATTATTCAAAAAGTAATACTAAAAGTATTGTACATAATTTTTATACAAAATCATGTGGTTGAATTGAGGCATTTTATTTTAAAATAAAATATCCTTCAAAGTTGCTCATAATTGGATTTAGAGATATTATTTCTATATCATTATAGATAAATTTTCTATATATAACCCTTTTTTTGTAAGATCACGATTTTCCTTTTCAAAAGAAAAATTATTCAACTTTATGCTTACATGTCCAAGAAGGTTGAGGTAGTGACTTGGGTGACAAAATCCTCTGTTTCTCTGCCCACTCACTACTTCTAATACCAAAACACCAAAGCTAAATACATCGGACTTTACTGAGAATAGCCCCTCAATTGCATATTCTGGAGACATGTACCCACTAAAGGAAAACAATGAAAAAAATAAACAAATTTATATAGTTGAAAAAGGAAAACTTTTGAAGTAGTTAGAAGATTCTTACTATGTTCCAACCACTCTTTTCGTATTTGCTACCGTCTCATTTCCTCCAAAAATTCTGGCTAAGCCAAAGTCTGATATTTTTGGATTCAGCTCATGATCTAGTAAAATATTGCTACCTTTCAGATCTCTATGGATAATTCTCACTCTGGAATCTTGATGAAGATAAAGAAGCCCCCGAGCAATTCCATTGATGATGTGGAAGCGCATAGGCCAATCCAGTAGCATCTTTTGTGATTGATCTGTCCAATTTTTTGCCCAAATTAAACCAAGCTGCTATAAGGTTTCTCGAGTATAAATGCAAAATGATTCCAATAAATAAAAATATAATTTTGCATTGGAGGAAGTCTGTTACGACGCTAGTTAAGAGGTCAATTAGTAAGAGCTTCATCCTTGATTCATAAAATGGGAAGGTTCCCATTAAAGGGGGCATAAAAGACGAAAATATCACTGGTTTGTAAAGTAGAAGTGCCTCCCTTTTGGCTATGAACCTCGTAATTCACCTTTTACAATGAGACATTGGTCACAATGTTGCTCCGATATGAAATAGAATGAAACTAGCTAATGGTTTTAAGAAAGCCATACCGAAAATAAAGGAGTCCAAGTTATTGTTGGGCATGTATTCATATATTAACAACCTTTCTTCTCCTTGAATGCAATATCCTAGAAGCTTTACAAGATTCCGATGCTGAAGCTTGGCAATGCAGATGACTTCATTCTTAAACTCATCAACTCCTTGTTTTGAATTCTTTGAAAGCAACTTCACAGCAATCTCTTATCCCCCTTCTAGCATACCCTGACAATTAAAAATCATTTTGTTTGTTATAGGTACAATATGGTGCCACTGAAAGAAGCCACATTAATTTTTCTGTATTTTTCCTTCGTGTTTTTTCTTCTGTATAATGTTTATGTTTGATTGTACCCCATGCTTAGCATAAAGTCTATGTTGAAAGTCACTCTACATCTTCATTGGAGCTTGTTCAGATAATAAAACTATTAAATACATGTGCTTAGTAAATTTTTTAAAATGCAGAGTTATCAATTCTGCGTGACATAATGGGAAGTTTCTAGCAAAAACTGAATTAGTCATTGAATAAGGCAATCTACTGTCAACAGTTCATGTGGTTGGGCATCGGTTAGTTTTCAGAAAACTGGAAGTATAGTTATATTTTTACCTTATAAACAGGTCCAAATCCGCCCTCTCCAAGCTTATTGTTAATTGCAAAGTTTTCTGTAGCTTTAGTGATTGTAGAAAAGTGAAATAACGGTAATTCTATATCTTCATTCTTGGCTTCTTTGTAGTAAGCTTCTCCAGGATGATGTCTTCTTCGTCCTGCAGAAGAGGGCCGTCGAGAACATTTAAATGAAACAACTTGTTCAAAACAGGTAAACGTTCAAGCAAGCACACCTACAAACGTGAGATACTGAAGCATCAATGACTAATTTTTATTACCTTCTCTCTTTGGCTTCCACTTTTTCTTCCAAATGTACGATGAAATGCCCAAGGCAAGTGTTCCTGTCAAGATTACTGAGATGACTACAATCCTCTTTCCTGCCTTCCAGTTGTGGTCAGCTTGACCTAATACCAAAGGAATTTAATTAAAATCATTTAAAAGCCGGGCAAAGATGCTCAATCTTCCATCCAAACTGCATCAAGCATGGGAGCTCAAGTGGAAGAGTTGTTTGTTCCCGTGAAGAGTCCAATTTACCCACCCCGTATGAAATGTCCAATCAATAAAGAAGATGCAAACTTATTGAAACCGTAAATAAGTGGTTAATAGTTAGATTAGCACCTGTGGAGTTGAACTCCCACCCTATCCTTACAAGCCCTTTAAGTTTTGTCTCTCATTCCACTCCCAACCATAGGAGACACTTCGCTTGGTTAATATTTAATGATTTCATGCGCCATAAATTTATAATGCACCACTAGTATTTTACTGTTATTTATTTTATTATTAATAGTTATAGACTTATAATATTATGTTATGTTGTGCTTCAAATTGTAGATTATGTATGTTCAACAAATAAACTTGAGTGCCATTGTTATTTTATTAAACAAATTAAAATTATCAAGTTATAGGAGTAACATAACATATAACTACATATAAAAATTACGCTCAATCTTTAATGTTTAGTCAATAAATAAACATAGAAATTGAAAAAGAAGAAAATGATAAATAAAAAAAAATGACTTTTAAATGTAGTTGAACCTGTCGCCATTGTTACTAACGGCTGTTACACTTGTGAAATTCAATCACACCGCCATAGCAGCCGTAACAAGTGGCAGTGACTGCTCATATAATTACGTAACGATTTTACATAACAATTGCACTTCATTTTTAAAATCATGAGCAAAAAGCATTGAGGCTTCGATTTTGAGACGATACTCCCTAAATATTTGAGAATCATAGTCTAAGGTCTACACCTCAATTGCACCATGTACGCCTTTTATGCGTAAGTCTATGAGGATTATGCATAATAAGAGCTTGTCATAGGCTCTTGTTAAACTTAATCTAATAGATGGTTTAAACATAAGAAAACAATAACCGCTGTTGCAATTATATTCATACAAAAAAATCAAGTAAATGACCAATTAAGAAAAAATAAAATTAAGGTCCAAGTGAGAAACTCGACAACTAAAGTTAAAGGATGTCGATTTCACTTTCGATGAGGGTAAGTTTCCTTATTGTCTACAATGAAATGTTCGAGGTCTTGAGAAAAAAAGTATCTACACATTCATATTTAATTTTAATATTTTTTGCTACTTTAAAATATTTTATTTATTTACTAAATATAAAAATTTCAAATTTGAAGTGCTTACCTCTCGTTTCACAAGAGAAAAAATGTCTCGTGTTACACGTTTGCCTTTAAAAACTTTGATCATCAGAATGCCTAATGCTCAATAATAATCCAATATAAACAAAGATCCAAAAATAATAAACAGGGCCAAAATAAACTCAAATATAAACAGACCTACTGGGTCGGGCATGTGCATGGAGACGGGTAATGAGCATCATTAGGATCGAATTCAAGACACACCGACAATAGAAATCAATGTTCAAGATGAAACAACTCTCTTTTTGCTAAACTGTAGTGAGGAATTTTCCAAGGAAGAAATGTTCAGTATAGTTGACTACATGGTTCTTGCATAGTATAATCTAATTAATCTATGTTCACTAGTCTTATGTGCTTGGTATGAATTCTTACCTAACTCAGAGGAAGCCATCCTTATGTAAATGTCTTGCCCATTTTCACTGAACTCTTGCATATCAATCAGTTCATCAAACCAAAGCAAGCAGCCACTTCCATCTCCTCTCATGTCTAAATTTGTGTAAGCCATACAAGAGCAGTTTTTCAAGCACACTGTCTCACATTCCATCAGGGTCATGCTCCTGTCAAACCATGAGTTCTGTGTGTCTGGCATTTTATATCGCGAATATTTGAGAAACCCATCTCCATTATGGCAATCCAATGGTGTCCTCCGAACACACCCATTAGAATAATCTCCATTTCCCCATTCTGTTTGATTCCGGGGCACAAATTTACTTAAGCAACCACATCTTGGTGAGTTTCCAACGTTACAGCTACCAGATGGACCACACAGTTTATAATAATCACAATTATCTATCGGTGCAGTCAGGTAAAGGACCCATTCCTGGGTTCGATCAATCCATGTCGAGTGCCGCATAATGCCATCATGACTTAGAGCCAACCTTGAAACAACTGAGCTGTCAACGAGATCATAACCGAAATACACCTCCTCCTTGGTGAAAACTAATCCATATGTGTAGATGGAATTTGGTTTCAGGCCTGGAGTCCCACTGAATCCAAGACCATTCCATGGTCCAGTCCGGAACAGCTCAATGGAACCATTGCTCAGAATAAGTTGTGGATATCCTTGGGGATCACACCGAAATGCAAAATCACCTTGACCTGGATCATCAGAGCTCTTCCATGATGAAAGGTGCCGCTCTAAGCCACTTACAAAGTTTTTTCCAAGTTTCATGCCTGGTAAAAGAGTATCACATGGATGGTCAAAACTTTGCCAGAGAAAATGCTCTGGGTTATCATCATTGGCATCTCTCACAACAAGATTTCCTGACTCTAAAAGTTGACCAATAGGATCCTGTACTGTGGATCTTGTCACATTGGCAGACCAAATGACACTGCTGGTACCATTGAGAAGGGCCAGAATTCCAGGGTCAATTACCTTCAAGACACCTGATGAATCGATGAGTGGGATTTCTGTGTTGGCAACCCATACAACAGTCCTAAAAGATATTTTCTTGTACCATATTCCCAAGTATTGATTCTGGGAATTGCCTGGGCTGAAAAATCCCATCTCAAAGCTCCCACCAGATGAAAGTATGGTCTGGCTGCCTGTAATGAACTGGGTTTTAGTTATTATGTCTACTGCACTCGACATTATTAACATGGAAAATAAAGAGGTGAACAAAAAAGAAAGTTTGAGGCCTTCCATTGATGGTCTAATGTCCAAATTCATGGAGTTCATCCGTTTGCCATTATTTATTCAATTTATAAATTAACATTCAGGAACTCTTGCAGCACAGTTACTATTTGCAATAAGTCTTCCTTTCCCCCTCACTGTGTCATTATTTGTTTTAGGGACCAATTTCCATCATCATATGGATAGTCGTTAAAAAGTCGTTCCGAAAAGTAAAAAATAAGGCATTTAGTGACAAAATTTTGAAAATGTCACTAATAAATAAACTTTTAGGGACAATAATTTGGTCTTAAAATGGTTTATTTTTTGAGCCAAAAAATTTAATCTCAAAAGGATAATAATTCATTAATAATGTCTAATTTTTGTTGCTAAAAATATAATAACGACACTTCTCGTAACAAAATTATTTGGTCCCTAAAAAATAATTTTATTCCTAAATTTTAGTCTCTAAAATTTTAATTTTTTTGTAATGAGAGAAAATGATGATAGGAAAGAGTAAGAGGTTGAGGTAGTAGTTTTTTATTAAAAAAATTAATAATTTCTTTAGTCAATTTTTAAATATAATTAATTCCAAACACCTTAAATTGAAAAGTCAAAAAAAAAAAAAAAAACTCAATCACGTGCCCTTAGCCGTCTTGGTTATAGAGAGAATTACCAGAGAAAATTATCCGCTTTAAAACTTGACTATTTTAATTATTTTTTTTATGACTATTTTAATATAATTAAAAAAAATTATTTGAAATGATAGTTGCCTTTTTCAGTTAATTTGATAGTTGTGAGAGAAAAATAAAATAATTTTGATTTAGATATAACATTTTATTTTATTAATTATTTTAATCTTTTGTCTTTATTGATTATTTTAGCTAAAATTTGACATCTCAAAAGTGTGAATTAAGGCAAAGAATCACATTAACAAAATAATCATTAGTCCTAACTCGTGCCATTAGAGTAAGATGTGGTTTGGTAATTTATAATTAAGGTGTTGTTTGGTAATCATTAGTATTGACATTAACACTACAAGAAAAAACACTTTCTGCGACTAAAGTTTTAGTCGCCAAAAGCCCCATTTTTAGTCGCCAATACTAATTTTTTCACTTTCCCCGACTAAAATCTTTAGTCGCCGCTGTGGTCGCCGAAAAATTGTCGCGAAAAGCTTTGGCGACTAAACATTTGTTAGTCGGCAATACATATGTCTTCGGCGACTAAATAATTAGTCGCCAATACTCCATTCCATTTTGGGAAATTCTACTTTTAGCGACTAAACCTTTAGTCGCCAATACTAATTTTTTTTTTATTTATTTATCTTTCGGCGACCAAAATGCATTAGTCGCCAATACTAGTTTTTCAAAAAAAAAAAAATTTGCCTCTGCTGGAGCTCCCAGGGCTCGAACCTGGGACGTCACAGCCAAACACGCCCCTGTACCTTCAACAACACCTGTCCCCACTACGCCACTCACACATCTCATGATTATTAATGCAACATTTATTATTTATATACTATATTCACTGGTATATATAAAAATTGTATATATAAAAATAAATTATTTTATTTAATATATTTCATGTAAAAAAATAAAATATTTACAAAAAAAATTGGTAGCACTTTTGGCGACTAAATCTCAATTTTAGTCGCCAATTCTCCAATTTTTGGCTACTAATTTGTGTTTCTGTCGCTAAAACAAATGAGTCCCGCCTAAGGATTACACATTTGGCGACTAAACAGAACTTTTGTCGCCAAAACCTCAACTTTGGGCGACTAACATGCATTTTAGTCGGCAAAACACTTGTAATGGGCGACTAAACTGTTTTTTAGTCGCCAAAACCATCACTTTTGGCTACTAAATGATTTTAGTCGCCAAAAACCGTGCCTTTTAGCTACTAAATGTTTTTCAGTCGCTAAAAGTGATATATTCGGCGACTAAACTGACCTTTAGTCGGTAAAAGTCCTATTTTCGGCGACCAAACTGCTTTAGTCGGCAAAAGTGCTGACTTTTGGCGACAAAACTGATTTTAGTCGCCATTTGTACGACTTTTAGCGACGAAAATAATTATTTTAGTCGCCAATGCTGCATTTTCTTGTAGTGTAAGGTGTGGTTTGGTAATATTTATAATTTATAAAAAAATATTAAACATGTTTTTGTTTGTTTTGAATAAAAACAAAAATTGAAAATATGTTTTGTATAAAAGTGTTTTAAAATTTCATTTTGAAAAAAAAAAAAAAAAAAAAAAGTGAATGGGTGGTTGGTGAAAGTGTTAGAGGTGCTAATGAGAGGTGGTTGTTAGATATGTGAAGTGATAGTTGAAAGTGGTTATCAATGGTCAAAAATGGGGATAAGTCAGTCGTCCAAGGTGGTAACCAAAGGTGATTATCGTAGAAGTTGGTTCGGCAAGAGGTAAGCTATCAGATGAAGTCATCGATAATGGGTGACGATGAGCAATAGGTGATCATTAGAAAGCGTGAGAGAATAGAGGAAGAAAATAAAATTAATAACAATAATAAATGAAAAAATATATATATATATTAAACAGGTGTAAACCATTTTTTTTGTGTTTCTGAAATTTGAAAATAAAAATAGAAATCAAATGAATTTTTTTACAGTGCCTAAAAATTCAATAAATATAAATATAAACGTTAACGAATCCTAAACAAGTCTCTCTCTTTCCCATAGAGAGTGAGATTCATTCAACGCCTGTCGTTTTCTCATAATAAACTTAGTTGGCCCACCAAGAGACGTTAGAAGCTAATTTGTCTAACTCACCAGATTGGAAGTCTAATGGAGAAAAATATGAGAAGACTTGGTGTAAACAAATAATAAAGCCTTTGAATTTTCTCTTTTTGACTTAAACTGAAATGGATTGCTTGATTGATTTTATACTAGGAAGCATAGATACGGATACGAGATACGAATACGACACGATACGGATACAGTGATATAATAAAACATAAAAAAATAAGATACCAGTACGGCTAGGATACATTTGTAAAAAATATATTTTTTAAAATTATTAATAGTGAGTTACACATAAACTAAAGAACCTTGAGAAACCACAATGTAATTTTATAATATAAAATACTAACCTTTAAGAATTTTGTATTAATTTAAACTAGTAGCTTGTTTACTTTTTAAATTTCGAATAGGTCTTGAAAATATTTCATTTCAATATCAAGTTTAATATATTTATATTACAATAATAGAACAATTCACAACTTGTCTCTAAGATTTTTCCTTTGATACTAATGAAAAATATTATATTCAAGTTTACTTGCTTATTTATTTATTGATATTCAATTTTACCATTATTATATTTTCTTGTTAATTCTTACTTTCTATGTAGTTATAGGGGACATACATGAAATCATTAGGATACATCAATTATAAATTCTATTATTTAACTCACTGTGCTCTTCTTATTGAAGAACTTAACAAAGTATTAGAAAAATATTTTTATATTTATACTTGTAATTATATTATATTATATTACTATGCAAGAAATATTACAATTCTAATTTCATAAAACAAGTAAACATGACTTGGAGTATCCGATACTTCAAAATTAAGTATCTGATACTCCAAAATTAATGAAAAAAATAATTAAGAAGTATCCGATACTTTTAATAAGTATCCGATACGTATCCGTGAGTATCCAAGGAGTATCGGTATTCGATACGGATACGATACGGATACGTCACCCTATTTGAAGTATCCGTGCTTCATAGATTCTATACAATATCACAATTGTGCAGAAACTAAACAAGTCCTCAATGGATTCCATTACCAATCTACTACTCTCATCTTTTCTCTGTTCCATCTTAGTGTTGGGGATTGGGGATCCCGCCCAAGACCTCGCAGAAAATATACCAAGTAGAAAAATACATCCACACTAAAGGAAACACCATATTTAACGTGGTTCGGCAATAATGCCTACGTCTACGAGAGAGTAACCATTTATCACTATAACAATGGAGAGATTACAGAAAGATTACAATAGAGGAGAAGCTCACACTATCCTCACTCACCCATTCACCTGTCTCCCTCGCTCACATCGAGAGAGACAGTCTCTCTGCCTCACATCTCTCACTCTCTCTTTGGTTTGCTCTCTATCGGTTTGCTCTCTATCAAGCTCCACACTCTCTTCCTCTATTTATACACAAATGAGAGAGAACCTCATTGGTTGCCACCTACCTTCTTCCACTCTCTTAGTGGGTTGGAGTTGGTGAGCCACCCCCACTCTCTCCAAATTGGGTGCTCCATGATCATCCCACACATGGGTGATATCCAACAAATCACCCCCTCAACCCATGTAAGGTGATCCACTGCACACACTGTTGTTATACTTCTCACGCCCAAATTTTAACAGAATGCTGCATCCCCTGAAGATAGAGATAATACACCAGAGATACAAGAAGATGAGGGAATCCTACATCCTCAACTCAACTCACACCACTCTCTGATTTGGAGAGAGCCTCTACTCCTATCTCACACAGATCTGTTCCACGCTTCTTGTCTCGGATGTCTTTACCTGCTATGCTTGAACTTGCGTAACCAAGATATCCTGCACCCCCTGATTAGATGTCCTACGCCCCCTGATTGAGATGCCCAGCACCCCCTGCCTGGGATGCCTTGCACTCCTTTGAGTGCTTTGTGACACTACAGCTCTTCCTTGAAATGCCACTATCCTGCCATGTATCTCTTTGCACAGCCAAAACTGGAGCAACAGAAAACTCTTCATTTGTCTGGTCAACGTTCCTGATTTTCTTTGCTTGGAGTTTCCTCTAAACTATCCTGAATTTATCAGCATTTGCCCTTTGCACTCCTGAACAACTTCCCAGTGTTTTCCACACACTTGTTGTTCATGCCTTTTGCAATCCATGATCTCCAGTTCAGTGATACACGTTACCTGCGCATCTTTCACTTGTACTATCAGATTGACGGTTGACATTAGCTTTCTTTGCCAAAGCAACTTCAACAGATTTGTACAAGTAATCAACTATGCAAACACCTAGCATAGTACTTGCACCCATACTCCTTGAGTGCTCATTGTGGCTCTATCTCTTATCCTGCGCTCGAGCTCGCTTGAGAGATCCGCAACTACTCTGTTTCATCAAGAGCCGATCAATCTGTGCCTCAGCCAGCCCGCGAGTTAGGCCCACTCGGCTTCCAAAGCTCGCGCCCTGGCTAAGGGCGGATTTATTAATCTGGTCGGCCATGTTTTCAAGCGCAAGCGCCGATCAATTTGTGCCTTAGCCAACCCACGAGTTAGGCCCATTCGGCTTCCAAAGCTCGCGCCCTGGCTAAGGCAAGGACATATTTACTAATCTGGTCGGCCATGTTTTCAAGCGCAAGCGCCGATCAATCTGTGTCTGAGCCAGCCCGCGAGTTAGGCCCATTCGGCTTCCAAAGCTCGCACCCTGGCTAAGGCAATGACAGATTTATTAATCTGGTCGGCCATGTTTTCAAGCGTAAGCGCCAATCAATCTGTGCCCTAGCCAGCCCGCGAGTTAGGCCCATTCGGCTTCCAAAGCTCGCGCCCTGGTTAAGGGCAGATTTACTAATCTGGTCGGCCATGTTTTCAAGCGCAAGCGCCGATCAATCTGTGCCTCAGCCAATCCACGAGTTAGGCCCACTCGGCTTCCAAAGCTCGCGCCCTGGCTAAGACAAGGGCAGATTTATTAATCTGGTCGGCCGAGTTTTCAAGCGCAAGCGCCGATCAATCTGTGCCTTAGCCAGCCCACGAGTTAGGCCCATTCGGCTTCCCAAGTTCGCACCCTGGCTAAGGCAAGGGCATATTTACTTTATTAATCCGGTTGGCCAAATACCTAAGCTAAGCAGCCGATCTAACCATAATCGAAAGCAATATCATTCATCAACATTTTCCTTATCCAGTTGAGCACAAGTCATGAAATTTTTTATATATACTCAAGTTACTAAACAAAAAAATTTACTCATGACTGTAGCAACAGATGAAAAATACTAAATTAAAAACTGTAAAAATACATTCGACATCCTAAAAACCGTTATTCGGCCGGATCAGCCATCGGAATCAGACTCCAATGGCTCAGCATCCACTTGCTCATATGTTATTGGCGTAATCAACGAAGCGTTAGCAGCAGCAAAGGCTTTGTGCCAGCCATGTTTGAATCCCCGATTTTCAAACTTGGGGACTTGGTCAACGTACTCGGCGAGTCCAGCATTTTTCCCGGCCTCGAATACTTTGGAAGACTCCGAGTCGGCTGCTTCCTTCGCTGCCTTCATTTCAGCCAACTCAGCCTCCAGTTTGGAGATCGCCTTCTGGGCCAATTTGAGCGCATCTTCGCTCGCATCCGCCTTCTTCTCGGCATCTGATCTCAATTGATCCGCGCTACGAGCCCTCTCCATCTCGGCGTCGGCCCTTGAGGCTTCCTTGTTCTCCCTCAAAGCCTCGACCTCGGCCCTTCTCCTCTGGCCTTCAACTTCCTCGCGTAAATGACCAATCTCTTTGACGGCGTCGCAATGGCGACGGCCTATATCGGCTATCCATCTGACGGTCTGCAAAACAAGAATTTAAAACCATAACTTCAATAGTATTTGGATTAAGTGAAACTAAGTTCGAATGTACCAAAAGTGCCGATTGGGCGGCTAGTGCTGTCGCATTCGGATCCGTTTCCATCCGGAAAGCCTCCTTGTCAGACGGCAACGACACGGACGTAGCCAAGCTAAATGCGACTTCTGGATCTTTAAGCGCCGAAGCATCAGAAGAAACCAGCATGTTTCTTATCATCGGCTGAATGACAAAAGGAATGATCACGTTCGATCCCTCTAATCGAGGACGTTTGCCGCTGTGTTCTTCTGAGCCGGCCTCAAACTCGGCAGGGCTTTTCTCTGCCTCAACTTCTTGGCCGGCCTGCACGATCAAAGCAGATTCGGCATTCCGATTTTCTGTCGTTTCCACCTCAACAACGCGCACGGACTCTGATTCGCTAACAGGCAGGAAGAATTGAGATTCGGTGGCGGGTGGTACTTCAGACGGAAGGGCCTCCGCTCTTCGCCGCGCGGCCAACCTTTCCGCATTCGCCTTCCTGGCAAGTTTTGTCATGCTTAACTCGGCCATGTCTTCGGGGTGAACAACGCCGTGAACAACGCCGTCAAGTGAAAGATCCCCTTGGCCCGAAGTGGATAGGGGATCGGCCGAATTCAATACCTCGTCAGACTCGGTTTCGGACTGATCTGATTCGATAACATTAGTTACATCCCGCTCCGAATCGGACCCTTCAAAACTAACCTGCCTCAAGTTTTTGAAGTTGGACAAAATAAGAGCGATAAGAGAATCTTCACCCTCCGGAACAGGGATATTTTCCGCCGCCGAGAAGGTCGTATATGTCGGCTCGTAACAAAGCAGAATATGCGCCGACCTCCCTTGTTTCTGAAGACTTCGACGGCCGAAATATTTGAGCGCGACTTCGATATCCGAAAGAACAGTGCCGTCAGTTGAAGACAGAACTTTCTTCAAATTACTCCCTGCACAAGCCAAGCCGTCACATTTCAAAGAAGAGGCTTTACAACAAAAACAAACAAATAATAAAAGCGAGAAGGCAATCAGCCACCTGGCTCGCCCCTCCGTCTAGGAATAGGGTCGACGTGATCCTTCCCTTCGCCAAATTCCCAGTTACCCTGGACAACGACCATAACATCATCAACTCATTTTCCAGAACTGGAAAGCATAGTAATCAGCTGATGGTCGATATCCTTGGCCCTAAGGAAGAAACGCCCGTGCCGACCAGAAGACTTAGCCAAGGCATAACAATGCCGGATGGCTGGAATGCCAAGGTTAATTCTTAGGCGACGGTTGAGCGCTATAATCCCCATTATGATTCTAAAGAAATTCACATTAGGTTGGGAAGGGATTAAACCCCAGTAGTGAAGCACAGCCCTAAGAAACGGGGTGGGGAAACGGACTCCACCCTCTGCAATTGACAAAAGAGGAAAGACAATCGTGGTTTGTCCTCCCTCTCCATATCAAGAGTGCCGTCCGCCACAAGCGACAGACGGACATCATCAGGAATGAGAAATGGCGTTTAAAGCCAGCGATTCGATCTGACGAGAGGAGGTATTTTAAATGTTTCGCCATACCCTACAGTTTATGAGAATATGCCAAGGAAGGAATAAACCAGAAAGAGTCTTCAAAGCAAGGGATGAGAGAACTTACAAAGGACGAAGGGGATATCGGAAAATAGAGTTGCAGGGACTATCCAAAAGGCAATCCAGCGATGAGCGTCATGAAATACATACTTGAAAGGACGTCAAAATTTTAAATCGCAATAAATAGACACGTGCGAGGGGGGAAAAGTCGACACGACAACCGAAAGGGGTGCGCTTAGATATCCGCATGACGATGAGGCCAACCGCCGAATTTTGGCTCTGACTTTTCGAAATTCAAAACCAAGCACTCCAGCCAACTGTCGTCGGTGAAGTGCTTGGGGGGCAATTGTGGGAGCCGAATAAGTAAAAGAGTCGGAAGACGCGTACCCCATAAATTAGATACTATTCGGCTTCATATTGCGTTACTAGGATGCCGAATGCGTTAGTAAAGCCGAATAGACGGAGGTCAGTAGCTCCGAATGAATAAAAGGTGAATGGGATAAAAGTAGGCTCAGTCCCCGAGGCCCAAAAAGCAAGTATAAATACAAGAACCACAAATTTAGAAAGGTATGTAAGAATCACTTCACTCAACTTAGTAAGCAAGCTATCCTGAGGGCCTGAACTAACTTGTCCGTCGGAGTGCTAATTCCGGCATCCCCGACCGGAGTGTTTGTATCTTTTCAGGTGACTAGCTGAGGATCACTAGCATCTCCTAGGATCTGAAGAGTATTTCCAAACCACTTCTCCACAATTTGAATTATGTAAGGGAAACATGTTGAACACATATCTCCGGCATCTCTTATGAGCCATGTTTATTGAAATGGCATATTTATTTTTGGGGTGTTACAAGTACTTAGTTGTTAGAGAAAAAGTCTAGAAACAAAAAGTGTTAGTTGAAAACTTAAGCACCTCTCTTATGATTGTTGATCCATGCACAAAGGGATTGCCACCAAAGACATACAAAGAGCATGTTATTAGGATGGGTCTTTTAAGCAATCCATGATGTGTATGGTTAATCTTGAGTGCTTATTTTTATTTGACACTATTTGTACAATAATAATTTTGTTTCTATTTTTCTTGTTCTAAAAGTGTGTGTACACATTAATTTGAATATTGATAAACAGGAAATGTCTTAACAAGACAAATTACAAGGGCTTTCAGGCAAATAATTACATATCCCGATAATGGACTGGGTTAGTGAAGGTTATCGATGGTGTGGTGCATAGAAGGAAATATGACATAAATGTTATATAACCGCTATGACTCACATTGGTGATCTGAAGTAATCACAATATTATAGTCTCTAATATATCTAAGCTTATTGGCTATTTTTAAAATTTCGTGATCACGTGTCAAAGTTTTTAGTGTGGAATCCAATGAGTCAAATTTTTTTTTATAAATTGCATATTTTTGGAAAAACTCACAATTGCATCATAATCGGCTTAATGGGCTAAGTGGGAGAATGTTGGATTTATTCTCTGGTGTAGCCCAGTAGCCTACATATTTTTTACATGTTTTATTTTTATTTGGACTCCAGAACTAGATAAAGCTAATATTTGAGATAAAGTTCAGTAATTAGAATTTTAAATATGGGATAATTACTCTTCTAAGATAAGAAGGAAACCTTGATGGATAGGAATTTTTCTAAAGGAATTTTTCTAGCTCTCTTCTCTCCTCTATATAAGGATGGGTGGCTTCCCTTACATGATATGAGTATTTTTCCATCACTCTAAGTTTTATAGTCATCATAATTAAGAGAGACAGAAAGAAAGAGGTAAGCCGAGAATTCAATGTTCAACTATTAGGGGTATTTTCTCAACTTCTCTAATTCCAATGGCTGACAAATGTATGTTCGTTTTATTCTTGAGTTGTATTGAATTTAAGATCCTACAAAGTTCAATTCCGCGTATTATTATTATGGTTACATGCATGTTAATATTACACCTAGACTATGAAAGGGTGATACAGATGATTTGCATTCTATTTATTAGCTTACTTTTCCTCTTATGAAGTTTCAAATGCCCTACTTTCTCAAAAAGTCCAGATCAGCTGTGAATTAAGTCGTTTGATTTTAATGCCAATTTGGTTTAGACTAGTCTACTGACCATGACTAATTGATTGTTCATACTCAACCATTTTGGACCACTAACTGATAGGAATCTGTATGACTTTCCCAAAAGAATGGTATGATCTCGAATTTGATAGTCTTTTGAGAGGGATGACTTGATAAGTGTTTGAAACTTCTTCTGTGTTAATGAGATAGCTTTCTCATGCTCCATCAGAGAAGAACATATCAAGAAATATGGGGTGGCCCGACCCTTTACGCTGTGTTTGGTTGAGGGATTTGGAAAAAGAACGGAAAAAATGTGTGTGAAACTATGTGAAATGTATGTATATTTTATTCACATTTCACCTACCTTTTCCATTTTCTTTTCCAAATCCATTCCTAAATCTCCTAACCAAACAACAACATTAGGAGACTGGATGCAAAATTTTAAAAATGAGACATTTTATATTTAAATATTAACTTTTATTATTTTGGTTTCATCAAAAATTAATTTTTGTTAGTTTTTGTGGTGCAAAAATACTAATTTAGCTTTTGTAATAAGGTTTCTAAACATATCATTTTCAAGGATAAATTGCAAATAATCTTTCGTGTGGTATAATTAGCCATAAGTAGGACTTTACAAATTTTTATAAATACTCTTTTCTATAGAAGCAATTGTTACGCATATTGTTAATAATATTTTGCAAGCAATACTTGCATTTGAAAAAGAATCTAGATTTTTTTTAAAATATAATTTAGTATGTCGGTGTATTTTCCTTTCTCATATTTGTGTGAATTCTTTTAAAACTTTTAATTTGGAAAATAAATCTAAACTGTTAATTTTACAAAAATCATCAAAACTTTCAAAATGAGGACAATATTATTTTCAAACTACCATTTAGTGATTTTAATTTTTTTAAATTAAATAAAAAAATAAAAGGATAATTAAAGCTTGTCACAAATAAAAAAAACTTGGGATTTACAAAAGAAGCATTAAAAATATGAATTTTGGAAACGGTTTCCCTAAAGGCACTTGTTAAGAAGTTTGAAATGGTTATGCATTATTTATAAAAGTGCATCAAATAAAATCCCTACCATTTTAAATTTTCTTAACTAATTATTTTAGGACACTCATTAACTAGACTCAACAAATATATAATTATTATATGGGCATTACACAAAATGAGGACTTGCCCTATTTGGGGCCGAAAGCAATGGCGTTAATGGCCGTGCACTTGGGCTGGCACTGTCACTGCAAGCCATTTACCCATTCAACGACGAACAAGCAAACAATAATTTATATGGTCAATGAATCAATGAATTTTGAAATGTGCATTTAGAATTTAGAAAAGTATGCTTTTTTAAATAACGACTAATGAGGGGGAAAGGCAGACTTATTGCAAATAATGATCCAAACAAACAAGCAAACAAGAATTTATATGGTCAATGAATCAATAAATTTTGTAATTCAATGAATTTGGAAATGTGCATTTAGAATTTTGAAAAGTATGCTTTTCTAATTAACAAGTAATGAGGGGGAAAGGCAGACTTATTGCAAATAATGATCCAAACAAACAAGCAAACAAAAATTTATATGGTCAATGAATCAATAAATTTTGTAATTCAATGAATTTTGAAATGTGCATTTAGAATTTTGAAAAGTATGCTTTTCTAATTAACAAGCAATGAGGGGGAAGGCAGACTTATTGCAAATAATGATCCAAACAAACAAGCAAACAATAATTTATATGGTCAATGAATCAATAAATTTTGTAATTCAATGAATTTTGAAATGTGCATTTAGAATTTTGAAAAGTATGCTTTTCTAATTAACAAGTAATGAGGGGGAAAGGCAGACTTATTGCAAATAATGATCCAAACAAACAAGCAAACAAAAATTTATATGGTCAATGAATCAATAAATTTTGTAATTCAATGAATTTTGAAATGTGCATTTAGAATTTTGAAAAGTATGCTTTTCTAATTAACAAGTAATGAGGGGGAAAGGCAGACTTATTGCAAATAATGATCCAAACAAACAAGCAAACAATAATTTATATGGTCAATGAATCAATAAATTTTGTAATTCAATGAATTTTGAAATGTGCATTTAGAATTTTGAAAAGTATGCTTTTCTAATTAACAAGTAATGAGGGGGAAAGGCAGACTTATTGCAAATAATGATCCAAACAAACAAGCAAACAATAATTTATATGGTCAATGAATCAATAAATTTTGTAATTCAATGAATTTTGAAATGTGCATTTATAATTTAGAAAAGTATGCTTTTCTAAATAACGACTAATGAGGGGGAAAGGCAGACTTATTGCAAATAATGATCCAAGCAAACAAGAATTTATATGGTCAATGAATCAATTAATTTTGTAATTCAATGAATTTTGAAACCTGCCTTTAGAATTTTGAAAAGTATGCTTTTCTAAATAACGACCAATGAGGGGGAAAGGCAGACTTATTGCAAATAATGATCCAATGAGGCGGAGCCACACCTGGTACAGGGGGTCACGTGCCCCCCTGGTTTTGGAATTTTTTATTTTTTTTTTGCAAGCATAAAGAAACATTTTTAAAAAAAAAAATTATAAAATATTATTTAGAGTGAAATATCAATGATATTTTTAAAATTATGAGAATAATAATTGTTGTTTTTTTTATTGAAAATAAAGATATTATGATAAGTCATATTATTATCTATGAAAATTTCAATGCAATGGTAATGTCCATCATTATTGACATGCAATTACAATTAATCTCAATGAAAATATGAAATTTATTAAATTGTTAGTTACATTTGACATGTGGACTTCATCCTTTATATGTTTCTTTACTATTGCTTGGTGATATCATCTGTCAATGATGACGTAATATTACTATTATATTAAATTTGTACTGAAATTTTGTATAAAAAATTACTTTATCATTATATAATTTATTTTAAAACTTATATCCATAACTTCTTTTTTTTTTTTTTATATTGTCCATGATATACTAGTTACAAATAATATATATATATATATATATCTTTCTTGAAGTCCATCGTAAAAATTTATGTGAAATATTTTTGTAAAACTTTTCAATGCTGTAATTAATAAATTTCCCCTATGATTTAATTTTTTGGCTCCGCCACTGCCAATGACCCAATGAGGGGGAAAGACTTAATGCAAGAGGTCTTGAGATGATCTTTATACTAGATTAAATGGTAAGATGGAGAAAAGAAAAGAATGTTTACAAACTTGCTAAAATAAGAGAAAGGAAAACAAAAACTTTCAATCATGTCAAGTGTATTATAAGAAAGGATTCAAAAGAGTAAGTGAAGGATGAAAGAGATTAAGAAAAGTTGAAAAACTTATTTTTAGTAATTGTACTGATTTTCAAAAATTACGCAGCTGCTAGACTCATGTTCTGCGGCCACCAACTGTGAGTGTGATATCTACTGTGGAAATTCTCCCACAATGAGTAAGCATTAAACAGTCTGCATCAGAGGCCAAGCTATAACACCCACATTTATAAGCTTCTTTAGCTTTGTCTCCGTTTTCTTTGAATTCTATAATTTTATAAATGTGTTGTTGTATATTGTGTGTTTTACAACATTCTGGTGATGGGTTTCTGCTTTTTTTTTTTTTTTTTTTTTTTTTTTTTTGCAGTTGGTTGTTAGTTTGTTACAAAGCAGTGGAGTGACAGATCAGAGGGAACACAAGAGATGGAATATGTTACTAGAGTTAAAATTGGAATTTTAAAATTCTTAATAGCTGACATCATCCCTATGTATTAGTTAACCTAACAGTTGATTAACGGATAAAGAAAATTGTAATGCGACTAAAAAATATAGGGAGGGACATGTAATTTTCAGAACCGAATTTATTAGCTAGAGACCTGAAGGGAAATTTAGTGGAATTTACCCTATCCATAATAGACTTCTAATGCTAATCTTTCTTTGTCTCTCTTATTTTTATGGTGAAGGGAAAATAATAGGCCCACTATATTACTAAGCAACCACATAGAAGGTGAAAGAATTCGGTGAAATATAATCAATTGATGCTCATGAATAATTAGAAAATATTTTCTGGAAATTGAAAAGTTTGTCAATTGAGGGACTTCCAATTCAAAATTGTGAAACTTGTCAAAATTATGAAAATTGTGTGAGATATTTTATTTGTTTTAATTTTAAATTGACTATCGCAAACTAAGAAATTCTAAAATGAAAATTTTCTTAATTTCATAGAAGTGAAACTTATAAAATTTAATTAAAAATTTTTTGTTTTCTAAAATTCAGAAATTCGAATAAAGTTTCACAATTTCATTCCAAATTTTCCTTTTCGAGATGAAATTTCTTGGTTATTAGGATGAAATTTACAATTTTTTGGTAAGAATTTCTCATTTTCATTTATCAAATATCCTAAGTTTGTATAAAATTTCCATGTTTCTAAAATCATAGAGAAAATTTTCAGCTTATTGATCTTTTTGCAAAAATATCAATTGGATGAAATTTCACAGTTTCATCCCAAAATTTATATGATAAAATTTACTATTTTTGGATTTTTTTTTTTTTTTTTGGTGTTATTTACACGAAGACTCTTTATAATATTGAGAAATATCATTTTGAACTCTACACTATAAAAATGTATAAATGGACTCACTATTGAGAAGTATCACTTTATCCTCTAAACTATAAAAACGTACAGATGGACTCAATTATAAAAATGTACAAATTAGACCCCTAACTGAAAGGGTCAAAGTGAAACACACAAAGAGTTTAGAAAGTTCATTTGTATGTTTTTATAGTTTAAGGGGCAAAGTGATACTTCTCAATAGTTTAGGGGTTACATTTGTATTTTTTTTTTAATTTAGGGGGTTAAAGTAATATTTCTCAATAGTTTAGGGGGGCCTCTATATAAATAATATATATATATATATATATATATATATATTTTATAATTTCCACAAATTCAAATAAAATAAACTTATCAAACAGTGAACAAAAACAGTGAGTCAATCCAAGTCAAGATTAGTGGTTTGGTCCAATGCCATGACCCTAAGAGTGTAAAAATGGCCTGTGGCCCAGAGCGGGCCTGGTCCGTTTAGGCTTGTTTGGGCCTCGGCCCAAGCACAGCCTAAGTCCTTGGGCCTGGGCCTGGGCCATCATTTTGAAGCCCGTACCAGCCTGCCTGGCCCAGTCCATAGCCCAACCTATCGGCCCATTTAAGGCCCACTAAAGGCTCGGCCCGCTTGAGGCCCAGTGTCTTTTTTAGTAGAAAATAATAAACTTTTGATAGAAAAAATTAAAAAAACAAAAAAAATGGTCAGGCCTGCCCAAGCCCAAGGCCAAGCCCAGGTCCAGTCCCATTAGCCCGCCTAAGGCTCGAATCCCCTTGGGGTTGGGCCCAATTTTTTGGCTCGTGACCCGACCCGATCCGATCCGAATTTTGACGGGAGCCTGCAAGGCCCGACATGAGCGGAGTCGGGCCCAAGTGGGCCAAGCCGGCCCATTACTCTAATTTTCTTGCCCATTTTCCACGGTAAGTTGTTGTATGAAATGAATCCTCACCGCTCCTTTTTGTTTTTGTGTTTGCATCATATGTTAATTGTTTACATGACCCAAAAAAAAAAAAAAATTATTGAACAAAAATTTAAAGTTATTAAAAAAAATTTAAAACTAGTTGCACCACAGTATTACTTGAGTAATATTGTTCTAGCATGTTTAATTACAAAATTGGGTAAAGAGCTTCAGTTTTATATTGAATTAATCCTTCTAACCTTTTCCCCCCCCCCTTTTTTTTTTCCATTTATAGATAAATACTTTTTATAGGAATTTTAATCAAATAAACAATCCAATCCACAATTTAAAATGCAATAATCAATTCAAATTTTAGAGATTTTAATTTTCGTGTGAAGTTAATGAACAATTGAAGAAAAATAGAATGATTCAAAATCTGAAGAACTTTAGAGAGAACCTATGAAAGTTCAATTTTAGAATAATGAATTGCGTTGACAAAAAGTTTAGTAAAGTGAAATTAATTATTTTAGGCCTTTCACTAATAAAAACAACTTTGTTGTTGGGTTTGATATTAAATATTGTTTAGTTGGGTGTTGATATGCTAAAATTAAAATAATTGGGAGCCTCTACAGGGATTTTATTTACACTAAAAAAATCATTAAGCATTTTTAATTTTTCAGTACATTCTGTTCAATTATTTAGAATTTTATGTTACTCTTAGTACATCTTGTAATTTTTCTTAAATTACTTTTTAAGGTACACCCAAATAAGAACAGAATCACCATGTTTGGACATACAATGTCGAAGAATATTGTTTGGTTCAAACTTTCATATCCGGACATGTTGACTTTGTTGGGTAGTGTACTGCTGAACAAAGTAAATTTGTTTGAATCTAAAAGTCCGAACAATAGTAACGTTAAATAGGTTGACATAAAAAAATACAAAAATAAAAAATTGTACTTTAATATTTATGTAAATACTTACCTTCTCTTTGATGGGTGTTAGTAAAATTTTTGTTAGGCTTAGATCGACAGAGCCTTAACTAAAATCTCACCAAACAACACAATGATCAAGCAATTGTGTTGAGGTTCTATGCCTTGAAAGTTCAATGACTTCCTTGGAGTAAAAATAATGACAATACAAATAAGAAAAAGAGAGAGAGAAGAAGAAGATGATGATGATGTAAATGATTGAATGAACAATCAAATTACAAATGAAGTACATTAAGACTACTCATATCTAAATTTAAACTACTCTTATGTAAATTAGATCTACTCCTAACATAGAAAAGGAATAGAAATCCAGTCATGTATTGATTTGTTGGTCCTTTACAATAGAGCCATTAATTGCAACAACACTGCTACGTACCTCGAATTATCAACGGCTCGAACGGCGCGAAAGCTCAAAACGACGTCGTTTTGGGATTTTTTTTATTATCTTACCGGTAAGATAATTTTTCTGTACTAGGTCTGAGTCATTCTCTTACCGGTAAGAATGTCAAAACGACGTCGTTTTGACATTCGAGGCATTTGAGCTCTCACGCATTCGAGGCCTCAATCTTTTTCCTAATTGCAATTTATAGCAAAAAAAAAACGAAGGAAAAACTTCCATTAACCACCACCTAAATAACTACTTTTAACTTCATGAATCTTTTATCTTCTTTCTTACAATGTCATGTGTCTTCCATCCCTTGAATTTTTAAAACTTGTCTTAACTTCTCTTTAACCTCAAAGATTTTCTTGCATAATAATAATAATAATATAATAATAAGAAGAAGAAGAAGAAAAAGAAGAAGAAGAAGAAGAAGTATTAGAAAATTTAAATCTAGTCCTAATCGACAAAAAATTTATTTATGGTGCAAACAATGCCCCAACTCTTTAAGAATGAGAGCACTCGAATTCTTAAAGAGTTGTATGAACATAAATATATAATAGAAACTATGAAAATTATAAACGATTGAATATATATATATATATATTGTGGCCATATCGAAATACTCCTCCATTACTGTTGGAGTCATTACTGTTATCAATGACTTCCTGTTCAACTTTAAGCACATCAGAACTTGCCTTCGTAGTAGGTTAGCTGTGGGCCTTGGTTAGGTGCTGGCTTTTTGCTCCATTTCTCACGCTTTTTTTTTTTTTGGTGGAAGAGGGGGAGGGGGCTGTCCTTTTTCTGGATGCCTCCTCACCATCCTTGTGGTGTGCTAGTAGATAATTTGGTTAATTCTGTGGTGTCAACTTAATTGAAATCTTTGAATTAATGTGATATTTTTTACACCCTCTTCTTTTATTAATGTATGTATCTTGTTCTATTCATGATTATCATCAATAAATTTTTTGTTGATTCAAAAAATATATACACACATATATATATATATATATATAATAGAAATAAAATTCAAAATTTCTTTTTGTAATCCGCTTCATCAAAATTAATTTCTGATGTGATCCACAAAGCCATTGTGGTTGTTGGATGACAGAAATCATAATGTTAACTGACTTTAGAAAATTAAATTTTTTGACAAAATTAACAATATCAAAAAATTCAAATTCATCAAATATGAATTGTTCATAATTTTTAGTCATGTTTGGCTTAAAATCATACCCCCTAATTGGATTTTTACTATCATTTTGCACTGGTTGTTCATCAAATTTAGCAATGTTTGGCTTAAAACCATGCCCTCCAATTAAATTTTCACCATCATTTTGTGATGGTTGTTCATCAAATTTAGCCATGTTTGGCTTAAAACCATGCCTTCCAATTGAATTTTCACCATCATTTTGTGATGGTTGTTCAACATTCTTTGTCATATTTGACTTAAAACGATACCTTCCAATTGGATTGTTAACATTAAAATGCTCAATATCCTTTTGGCAAAAGAAGTTGGTCTTCTTTTTCAATTAATGGCTTGAAAAATTGCCCCCCAGGCATGCCATTTTCAAAACTTAATTTTTTCTAGGCCATGGCTTTTGTGGATGGAAAGTTTTGCTTGGAAATGCCTCTTAGCAACACATAAAATTTGTGCTTTTTAAAATTTTCTAATTTTTTACTCCAATGTTGAATTTCTCCATCAACTTGATAAACTTGACAACTAAGTTGATGAATTTTTCCATCAAAGTAGTTTATATCTTTTTTGCATCAAATAATATGGTGATGATGAAATTGTTTGAAATTTTGGCCAATCAAGAGAATTAATTGTTTTTTGTAGGGCCAAAATTTTACTTTTGTACCAATAAATTTCATCCTCGCAATGCCGAATCATTCTTTCCATTTCATTTGTCATGCCATTATGTTGGCAACAAACAGCAGAATCATTATACATGAAAGATGAGGCATTCTAAGAATAATTCATACTCATTGGAATATTGCCACTCCATTGGTGGCTTGCATCCATGGATGCACATGATATAAACATGCCACTTGATGGTATAATTTCTTGATATTTTGTTATCATTTTTTTTCCCTCCAAATTAGGACGATGTCCTACTGGGCGTGTCAAAAATTATTAATAAAATTTTTGTAGGCTTAGATCGACAGAGCCTTAATCAAAATCTCACCAAACAAACAATACAATGATCAAGCAATTGTGTTGAGGTTCTACGCCTTAAAAGTTCAAGGACTTTCTTGGAGTAAAAATAATGATAATACAAATAAGAAAAAGAGAAAGAGAGAAGAAGAAGATGATGATATAAATAATTGAATGAACAATCAAATTACAAGTGAAGCATATTAAGACTACTCCTATCTAAGTTTAAACTACTCCTATGTAGATTAGATCTACCCCTAAGATAGAAAAAGAAATAGAAATCAAATCATGTATTGATCTGTTAGTCTTTTAAAATAGAGCCATTAATTGCAATTTATAGGAAAAAAAAAATGAAGGAAAAAACTCTCATTAATCACCACCTAAATAACTACTTTTAACTTCATAAATCTTCTATCTTCTTTCTTACAATGCCATGTGTCTTCCATCTCTTGAATTTTAAAAACTTGTTTTAACTTCTCTTTAACCTCCAAGATTTTCCTGCATAATAATAATAATAATAATAATAATAATAATAATAATAATAATAATAAGAAGAAGAAGAAGAAGAAGAAGAAGAAGAAGAAGAAGAAGAATATTAGAAAATTTAAATCTAGTCATAATCGATGGAAAATTTATTTATAGTGCAAACAATGGGTTGTTTGAGTAATGGTAGGGATCATGAAAAAAATATCATGAAGATGATCATGAAAGATCATCCACCGTTAGATTACACACATAATAAAACATCACACACTAATCAAAAGATGAAAAATTTTCATAAAGTATTTCATGATATTTTTTTCATGATTCCTAGTTTTTATTACTATTCTCATCTATTGTTTGATTCTGTTCAAACTTTCTTCTATTCACAAGGATAAGAAACAATGATGTTGATGATAATTGTGAGTTTTGGTGGGGTAGCTTGGAATTTTGTAGTGAGGAAGTAGAATAATAGAAAACAATTGAAACTTGGAAAAGAATATGAAGAATACATATATGTGATTAGGTTGTACCATGAAATACATATATATATATATATATATATATTTTTATTTTAAGATTTAATATGTATTGTCCTTATTAATAAATTTACATTAAAATATAATAAGAATTAAAAATTTAAAAATTTAGTTTAACGTACTTAATAAATTTTTTTTTTATTTATTATAAATAGAATCTCCCAGCCTCTACTAATAAAAACAATTTTTTTGAGGTTTGATGTTGAGAGTTGGACTTAGGTTAGTTTTCACGAGTGAAAATCATAATAATTTGGCCTCTCCATTTCATTGAAGTCTAACAAAAGGAATTATGTTCAGTCTAAGACACCACATCCCCCATTTTAGTATATATATATATATATATTTTTTTAGTCATATTATCTTTTATTTTATTTTTATATTTTTTCATAAAAAATTAAAAAATATACTTATTTAAATCATTTCAAACACCTCTAAGTATAATTGCTAAATTTGAATCCTATTTTTTTGGTTCAAATCGGTTGCTTTGTCAGTTTGCCCCAGGGCCAGTTCTACTAGTCAAGAATTTACCCACTAAATATTGAGCTTTTCTTTATTCAGTTAAAAGTTTGTTTGGGAACACCTATCGTTATCTTTTTTAGATTACATTACTTCTTTATTTTTTTTGCGTATCTTTTTATAAAAAATCAAAAAATATACTTATTTAACACTTCTCAAACAACCCTTAAATATTGAGTTACTCTCTATTTCATAAATGAAATAGAAATCTCTCCATTTGATAGTGTTATTTTTTCACAACATTAAAAAGAAGGAAAGTGTCCTACCATTAGGTTGTCACATTGCTCCATGACTATTTTTTATTTTATTTTATTTTGTTATCTTAACAAGAACTTATCAAGATTATATTTCAATATTGATTATTAGTCGATTTTTTTATAAAATAAATTTATAAACAATTAACTTGAAAGTATGTATAACATACATGTATATGTGAATATATCTATATATATATATGACTTCATGTTGAAACAATTTTCTATATAAAATAAATAACTTAAAACCAAATCACAAATAAAAATAAATTACTTATAGAATTTATTTACCGATGTGAATAAGTATAAAAAACGATCAAATCGTGTGTGTGACGCTCTGTCCTTAAGACAGATTTGCCCCACTTCGGTACTTACAGATAAAAGGCGTCTATCTCCTATGATACAATGATCTTCACAAATTGTAGTAGCACTCCAAACAATTTGTACGGCGAACTAGATCCTTTGTTCTATACTCTCAGAATATATTCCTAAAATAGTATGAAGAATATATCTATGCAAGAGAGCAAAAGGAAAGCAAGGAAAAAGATTTTCGGAATTTAGAAATCTGCTGGAAATGGCTTGGTATTTATAAGGCTGAACATGTTTGAAAATCAAACCGAACAGATGCAGTTTGAAATGAACAGGTGCAGAAACAATTTTGAACGGATAATTGCTAGTAGTTTGAATCTGTCCATAATTGCTGGTAGTTTCAAACCTATTTAGACAGCTTGAATCTGTTGGGAATTTCGGACAGAAAGAGGCACAATTTCTGTACATAAAATTTGAATTAATTTCGTTTAGAAAAATTAATTTTCCCACAAGAATTTTTGTCTAAAAAATTAATATACGAACCAACCCACAACCCAGCCCGGCACGGCGGCCATGCGTGCGTAGTGGTTTGGATTAAAGCCTACTTTGTTCATAACTCCTTCTTTCTACAAACTTGTGGTGCCCCTTGGGGCCCAACCCAAGTGCGTCCACCTGGAGCTTATATAGTCA
>JAPPVO010000591.1:0-37899 GCA_030407325.1 Camellia japonica | reverse complement strand
ACTGTTTGGGACCTGTTTGGGTGAGGAAAAACTTGAACCAATTTATTTTGAATTTTGAAGCCAAATTAAAAATAAATAAATAATTTACAAAGGTTTTTAGCCCAAAAGATAAGTATTGGGCCGGACAAGCCCGACCCAACCTCACACCATGCACCCGCGCCCAAGCCCAAGCACAGCCCGCCTGTATGGTTTTTGTTTTGGGTCCAATGGGTTTAGCCCATTTCACCCATAACCTCACCCTTCCACAAACTTGGGTAGCCCTTAGGGCCCATCCCAAGTATCTCAAGCTTAGGTATATAAACCTAAATAAATCCTTAAGCCTTTCCAATGTGGGACAAGCACATTTCACAAATGTGTAGGAAACCCACCTAAATTCATTTTCATGTACCCGAAAATGCGCGTTGAAATCTCATTCATCCGAAAATGGTTTTGAGCAACCAAATATGCGGTTTTATTCACTACGCGACATTAAACATGAACCCAATTAGAAACGTTAAAAATAACGCTTGGGTCCCACCTTAATTAGTGCTCAAAGTTAGCAAAAAATAAGATTTTTCAAAAGCTTCCAAAGCTATTTTCCAACAGATATATATATAGAGAGAGAGAGAGAGGAAGGTGCCGAAAATGCCTGGTGTGCACTGGAGGAGACACAAATCAAAGTAGTTATTGTTGTTCGTCGCTGGTGGGGAGATGGGTGGTACCGTCGTTGGTGGAGCGGTGGGTTGTACTGTCACCGATGAGGAGGTGGGTACTCGTGTGCAATAGTGGTCGATGGTGGCCGATAGGAGGGTTGCCTGCGATAGAGAGAGAGAGAGAGAAGAGAGAGAGAGAGAGAGAGAGAAGGGATAATGAGAGAGTGAAATGGGAGAGGACTGATAGAGTAGTCTAATTAAGGACAAAGTTTGATCAATGCCGACTAAATTTTTTTTAGTAGCCAAAACCTTAACTAATAGTGACTAAATATTATTTTAGTCGCTAAAAGTAGTAATTTGGCTAATTTGGCAACTAAACATTTTGGTCGCCAATTAATTTTATAAATCCCTCAAAATTCAAAATTTTCCCTCAAAATATTTTAATTCTTTGGCAACTAAAATATTTTTTAGTCGCTAAAAATAAATTTTTGGCGACCAAACTTTTGGTCGCCAAAGATAAAAAGTAAATTTTTATTTTTTATTTGGGGACAAAAAAATTTTAGCAGCCAAAACCAGCTATACAGCGACTAAAACATTTTTTAGTCGCTAAAAATAAATTTTTGGCGACCGAACTTTTAGTTTTCAAAAGTTTGAAAGTAAATTTTTGTTTTTCATTCGGTGACTAAAAAATTTTAGTAGCCAAAACTATCTATACAGTGACAAAAACATTTTTTGGTCGCCAATTGTAGCATTTTTAGCAACTGGATTTCTTTTTAGTTGCCAATAATCAATATTTTTTGACTAAAAAAATTAGTAGCTAAATATTGTACTTTTGCTGACTAAAAAATTTTTTGGTCGTCAATTCCACAAGTTTTGGCGACTAAATTTTTTTTAGTCACCAAATTTGGTCGCCAAAAGTGCATTTTGTTGTAGTGATTTCTCCATTTTTTTACAGGTTTTTTCAAAAAAAATTTAAAAAAGTAAAAAAGTTAACTTTTAACCAATTTTCCAAAACAACCCTTTAAGCAGACCAAAAGTGAGGAGTAAAAAAATAATAAGAAGTAATCAAGCAAAACAAGCACACCAACTGATAAGGCCAATGAAGGCCAAACTGATAAAGCTTGAAATAGAAGTATCACACTATTCGCACTATTAGACTATCTTCAATGGTTACTTAAATTATTATTAAATTTAAATTTGATAAAAAATGATTCCTTTTTCTGCTCTAACGGTTTCATCAAATAGGTATCTAAGAGGAGTTGTATGTATGTGCATTAGGCTGAGCTAGGCCAAGGTGTCATGATGGGCCTTCTATGGGCCGCGGTGAAAGGGCCTAGTAAAGAGGACTTTTGTAGTTAGCTCGGTCCAGAATGGTTACAGTTACCATGGTCAGAGTGGTGATAATTAGCTCGGTCATAATATTCGATGCTAAGGTATTTGGGCTTCCTGAGGAGGACCTTGCTCTTGTTAGCTCGGTCGAAGTTTGGTATAGTTAGCTCGGTCTCAACAGGCCAAAATCGAGGTACAAATGGAAGGCGAGCCGAGCTATGTGTTGCATGTGAAGACGTTGGATTAAGTATGACAAAGGGCTAATGTTAGCTCGGTCGTACTGTCATCCAATCGAGGTAAAACCATCTCACTTGGTTTAAGCAGTGAGGGGGGTGTTGAAGGATAAGCATTATCTTTCACGAGTTGATTCCTAGGAGGACTCTAAGCGGAGGAATAAGAGTCCTACTAGGATTGTGCCACGCGGAACCTATAAAAAGCTCACAACATAACCTATGTAGAGGTAACACAATTTTGATTCTCGAATACACAGAGCTTTTGTCTATTTTGTTGACTTAGGCATCGGAGAGGTATCCGGTACACCCTGCCGGTTAGCTCACGTTTGTATTTTCAGGGAGTAAAGTGACGACGTTTGGAAGAGCGCAGACTTGATCAACAGGATTATACGAGAAGATAATTTCGTGCTCGTACAATTGGCGCCGTCTGTGGGAATTCCAGAAAGAACAAAACCTCTTGATCGAGTTTTTCCTCTCTAATTAGAAGCAATGGCGCACAATGAAGATTTGCCGCAATTCGCTATCAACGGACAAACCCCAAAAGGGGGAGGGAGGCGCGAAAGTTTACCTTCTATCCGTCCCATGGTGGATTTAGAACCTTAGCGACAGAACCCCCGGAGGGATGCAAGGGGGAGGCGGGCTAACAGCCCCCGTCACTTTCAAAGTCCTGAAAGACAGAGGTAGAGGATGGACACTCAAGTTCTGGAGGATCGCGTGAAGGAATAGGACGAGTTAATAAGGAAGATGGCAGCAGACATGGAGTCAATGAAGCACCAAATAAAAGGAAAAAAGGTGCGCACAGGAAGAGCGCAAAGGCAACACACCTCCTCGCCACTCAGAGGATCATGATAGGCGTACCACACCATCACAGGCAGAGAGTAGGAGCCTCAGAACAGGCGACACTCAATTGAGGACTTCTAGGACTCGCTACTCCAGGTCTGAGAGAACAAGAACTGAAAGATCATATACTGAGGGAAGCACCTATCAACCTTCGCACACACACCAGACGTCATCTAGGCACACGGAGTTGCCTAGATCATTTGAATTACGAACTGTGCTGGAAGAAAGGGCATGGTGGAAGGAGGATACCAGGGCACGCGATCCGCACAGAGTTTTAGCCTTTTAGCGATTGGCAGCTCGGATGCATGGAAGCGTCGAGGTAGGAATGTCAATGCCGTGCCTTGCTTATGAACCAACAGACAAAGCATTAGCAAGGTTACAGAGCTCGCCGTTCATTTCGGCAATTGAGAACGCGCCACTACCTTTAGGCTTCCACCAACCCAAATTCACCACTTATGAGGGGAAGACAGACCCTTACATGTACTTAAGCCACTTTCGCCAGGTTATGGCAATACACTGGCGGAATGAGGCCCTGATGTGTATCCTATTCCCGTCCAGCCTTGGCGACCTAGGTCTAACTTGGTTCGAAAGGCTACTAAAAGGCAGCATCGCCTCCTGGGCACAATTGGCAGAGCCGTTCGTGACTAGGTTCAAAACGAACACCAAGACACCAGTGGAGATCGACCAGCTACTCTCCATTGACATGGGCGACAAGGAGACGTTGAGATCCTACAACAGTCGCTATTGGGAAACCTTCAACCAGATTGGGGATTGCCCTACAAACCTAGCTATAGCACAATACAAATGGGGCCTGCCAATCGGTAATAAATTGAGGGACTCAATTACAATGATGCCACCCCTCACGATGGAGGCCTTAATGGAGAGAGTTCACCAACATATTCGCGTGGAGGAAGATAGTGCCCGTGCTAAAGCGAAATCTGGCACAACAGCAACACCAGATAAGAAGACTTCGGCAAAAGTCAACACGGTAGAACAACCAAGCAGGAATGGGCGAGGCAGGCGGGCCAACAGAGAGGACCCAGACAAAAGAAAGTTAAGAGTTCACACTGCCATTACCACAGTGTTCAAAAAACCAATCTACCGAATTCTCAATGAGATACGTAATGAACCTTTCGTCCGCTGGCCAACAAAGTTAGGAGAAGCACAAAAAGACTACGATGAAAGGTCCCAGTGCACCTTCCATGATGAAAAGGGGCACCGCACTAAAAATTGCACACCGTTGAGGCAGCATTTGGAGGAGTTAGTGGCAGCTGGGCACCTGGACCAGTACATAGAAGGAGGAACACAGTCAGCCCCCCAGAACCACAACTACCTAAACGGAATGTCGGTCGACGCCCCACCCCAAGGCATAATCAACGTAATACATGGAGTATTCGAACCTGAGCGGGTATGTGAGCTCAGGGGAATGATCAAAAAGGCTGAGCACTTAAGGGAGGTATTAAGTGCACAACCTGCCATAAAAAAGGGGAGAACAAAGGCTACAAATGTCATATCTTTTTCAGACAAAGATTTAGCAAGGATATATTGCCCTCACAATGATGCACTAGTTGTCACTCTACGCGTCAAGAATTTCGACGTCAAACAGATTTTGATCGACTAAGGAAGCTCATGTGAGATAATGTATTACGAAACCTTCAAACAACTGAAACTAGAGGATAAGGACTTGGCACCTGCAACATCTCCCCTGATCGGATTTAACTCAATGCTAGAGTGGCCAATGGGCAAGATAATCCTCCCAGTCAAAGCAGGAACCATGACAAAACATGTGGAATTCTGGGTATTGAAAGTCCTTTCCATTACAATATAATCTTGGAAGGACATGGTTGCACGCCATGTGATCGGTAGCCTCAACCTACCATCAAGTATTGCAGTTCCCCAACGAGTCGGAGTAATTGAAGAGGTCTTCGGAGACCAAGTCATGTCAAAACAGTGCTTCGTCACAGTAAATGGTAGCCGTGCTCCAAAAGGGTATGTACAGATGGTGGAAGAGCCCGAGAGCAATGAACTATTTGCGAATGTTGGCAAGGCAGCTGAACAAAAGGCAGTGGAGGACTTGGTACAGGTAAGAATAGATGAAAAAGACCCAAAAAAGTTCTTTTTGCTCAGCTCATCTTTATCCGGCACTGAGAGAATAGAAGTCATGGAATTCTTAACCTCTAACATCGAAATGTTTGCCTGGACATCGTATAACATGCCTGGCATTGACCCAAATTTCATTTGTCACCAATTGAACGTCCACCCAACTGCCAGACTAGTTATACAGTGCACTTGTAGATCAGCACTCCACCACGCCGAGATAGTGGCGGAAGAAGTGGGAAACTTGCTGGAGGCAAGAGCTATCAGAGAAGTGCACTATCCCAGGTAGATCTCCAATACCGTTGTAGTGCCAAAGAAGAACGAAAAATGGCGTGTCTGCGTGGACTACAAAACAGTCAACAAGGCATGCCAAAGGACAGCTTTCCCCTACCACGATAGACCAACTGGTAGACCTGACGGCAGGCCACAGTCGACTTAGCTTCCTTGATGCGTACAGAGGTTACCATCAGATCGCTATGTATGAACCAGATCAGGAGGTCATATCCTTTACAACGCCTAGAGGATTGTACTGTTACAAGGTCATGCCCTTTGGCCTAAAAACACAGGGGCAACATTCCAGCGGATGGTTACCAAGATGTTTGAACCATTGTTAGGCAGAACAATGGAGGCTTATATAGATGACATGGTGGTCAAAAGCAACAATGAGAACGACCATCTCAGGGACCTAGGTGAAATGTTCCAAATTCTAAAGAAGAACAAGTTGCGCCTAAATGCATCCAAGTGTGCATTCGGCGTAGGGTCAGGCAAATTCTTAGGCTTTCTGGTGACCAACCGAGGTATTGAAGCAGACCCTTCTCAGATCAAAGTGATCCAGGATCTTGAGAGGCCCAACACAATCAAGGAGGTGCAGTATCTCACTGGCCTAGTAGCCGCACTCAACCGATTCATAAGTCGGTCGTCAGACAGATGTCGACCATTCTTCCAAGCATTAAAGGCCAAGTTTGAGTGGGATGAAGAATGCGACCGTGCCTTAGAAAGCCTGAAAGAGTACATGTCTTCTCCACCTTTGCTAGTAACCCCAGTACCTGGAGAAGAGCTCTTTTTGTACCTAGCAGTTTCACAGCACAGAGTTAGCGTAGTGTTGGTCAGAGTGGAAGAAATCCAACACTTGCCCATCTTTTATGTTAGCAAAACCTTGCTGGGCGCAGAAACCAGGTACCCACCATTGGAAAAACTGGCCTTAGCTTTAATGATGGCCTCAAGGAAGCTGTCGCATTACTTCCACGCCCATACTATAATCGTCTAATAGCTTTTCCCCTAAAAGCTTTGTTTGAGAGGCGAACTTTTCTGGGCGAATCTTGAAGTGGGCAGTAGAATTGGGACAGTATGATATCAAGTTTCAACCCAGAACCGTAATAAAAGCCCAAGCTTTGGTAGACTCTGTGGCAGAGTTCACACCAGGAAGTCATCACATATGCCCAGTTGACTTGACCGTACAACCGAAATGGGACGAAAAGTGCCGCAGGAAATGCGCAACCCCTAATACAAGATACCCCGCCACGTTGCAAACCATATAGGCTTGAGGATTAGAAGGAAGGAATAAACCATGCCATTCCTGGTGAGGATTCATCCACAAGTAAAAACTTGGGGCAGTCAGACAGTGAAGAGCAAAACCCAATAGTAGGCAGGGACTTGGAAGAAAACATAAGCAGCACACATGACCCCAAGACATCATCCGACCCCTCCACTTACTGGAAGCTATTCATTGGAGAGATGTGGAAGCTCTTTATGGACGGAGCATCCAACAGGCACGGTGCAAGACTTGGCATAGTCCTCGTCTCACCAGATGGCTTAGTAATGGAACAAGCTGTAACCTTGGCTTCCCAGCATCAAACAATGAGGCGGAGTACGAAGCACTTTTAGCAGGCCTAAAATCAGCACTTTTCATGTAGGCCACCGAGCTAATGGTTTACAGCGACTCTCAGCTAGTAGTAAACCAGATTTAGGCGACTACAAAGCGAAAGATGAGAGGATGGCAAAGTATCAAGAGTTAGTCAGAAGGGAAATCATGAAATTCGAAGTAGTGCAGATAGAGCAGATCGACCGAGAAGAAAACAGCAGAGCAGACGAACTAGCAGGCTTCGCTTCGATGGCAGATACATCCATCCCACATCCATTACTGATCGACTTCCTACATCGACCAAGCATTGAAGAACCCGAAGTAGCTGAGGTATGTTGTGCCGAGTTAGGCCCTTCATGGATGGATCCCATTATAGTGTTCTTAAAAGACGGCATCTTACCCGAAGAAAAGAAAGAGGCCAACAAAATAAGAACATAGTCACAGCGATTTTAGCTCTCCCCATCAATGGCCTTGTACAAAAAATCCTTCACAGGACCTTACTTGAAATGTGTCCATCCTAGCAAGGTTGAGGCATTCTTGTTTGAGATACACGAAGGCGTATGCGTTAGCCACCAAGGGGGAGGATCTTTGGCTTACAGAGCAATTTCACAAGGATATTGGTGGCCTTACATGCAAGCAGATTCAGAGAAATATGTGAAGAAGTCCGAGAAATGTCAGAAGTTCGCACACCAAATACATCAACCAGCCAGAGAACTTCTACCTTTAACTAGCCCATGGCCTTTCGCAATGTAGGGCCTGGACATAGTAGGACCACTTCCAACGGCACCCGGCAACAGAAAGTTCTTTCTCGCAGCAACAAACTACTTCACAAAGTGGGTGGAAGTAGAAGCACTCACCTCAATAAAGGAGAAGGATGTGAAGAAGTTCGTCTGGCAGAATATCATCACTCGGTTCGGCATACCCAAGGCTCTAATATCAGATAACGGCACTCAGTTCGATGGCAAAATTTTTAGAGGCTTTTGTGAGGAGTGCAAGATAGAATTCTACAACACTACACCAGCATACCCCCAAGCAAATGGCCAGGCGGAAGCATCAAACAAAGTCGTTTTAGATGGATTGAAGAAAAGGCTGGAGAAAGCAAAAGGCAAGTAGGCTGAGGAGCTCCCTTATGTTTTGTGGGTTACCGTACCACACCTCGGCGGTCAACTAGAAAACACCTTTTTCCTTAGCCTATATGGCATGAAGCAGTAATCCCATTGGAAGTTGGCCTTCCCACTATTAGAAGTGAAAATTTTGACCCAGATCTAAATGGAGAAGCCATAGCCTTGGAACTCGACCTTGCAGAAGAGAGAAGAGAAAGAGCACTGGTTCACATCGCCACATACCAGCAAGAGTTATCTAGAAAATATAACAAGACAGTACATTCGACGCAATTCAAGATTGGAGATTGGGTGCTGCGCAAAGTAATGGGAAACACCCTGGTACCCGGAGATGGCAAGTTAGGGCCTAATTGGGAAGGACCTGACAAAGTGGTTGGATTAGCAGGAAAATGGGCATACCACTTGGAAGATAGAGACAGCAAGGCCATTCCCAGGCTATGGAACACTGCCAATCTCAAACTATTTATTTTTAGCTTTTCTTTAACGTACTTGTAGTTTTTCTTTTTTCAATAAAACAAGTAGTTTCTTTTTCAACATAAATTGTTTTCTTTTGTAAGAGTAGTTTTAGTGAGCTAGGGGCAACGAAATTAGAGTTGGCCGGAATAACCAACTTTGAGCTCTCTTCAGCCAAGATTAGGATCTAGACTGAAGAGGTTGGCTGGAAAAACCAATACTTACTTTTCTTCAGCCGAGATCAGGATCTAGGCTGAAGAGGTTTGGCAGGAATAACCAAACACTTGGCTCTAGGTTGGCAGGAATAACCAACACTGAGCTCTCTTCACCTGAGATCAAGATCTAGGCTAAATAGGTTGGCTGGAAAAACCAACACTTACTTCTCTTCAGCCGAGATCAGGATCTAGGCTGAAGAGGTTGGCTGGAAAAACCAACACTTACTTCTCTTTAGCTGAGATCAAGATCTAGGCTGAAGAGGTTGGCTGGAAAAACCAACACTTATCTCTCTTTAGCCGAGATCAAGATCTAGGCTGAAGAGGTTGGCTGGAATAACCAACACTTACTTCTCTTCAGCCGAGATAAGGATCTAGGCTGAAGAGTGGTTGTTGGAATAACCAACTTTAAGTACTCTTCAGCCAAGATAAGGATCTAGGCTGAAGAGTGGTGGCTGGAATAACCAACTTTAAGTACTCTTCGGTCAAGATAAGGATCTAGGTTGAAGAGTGGTTGGCTGGAATAACCAACTTTAAGTACTCTTCAGTCGAGATAAGGATCTAGGTTGAAGAGGTTGGCAGGTATGACCAAACAGATTACAAGGTTAAGACCGAGATAGGTATCTCAGCCAGAAAATGTTATACTGAATACAAATCATAGTAGGAAATAAATGCATAGAGTAAACCGAACCAACAGTTGAGAAAAACAAAAGAAAATTTCATTCAAAGTTCAAGTCGGTTACAAGAAGTGGGACTTTAGCCTGGTTACACATTCTTTCCAAAAAGCAAAAAATAGAAAATACAGGATCAAGCAAAAAGGTTGTCGAGATCCGCATCCAGATCAACTCGAAGCCCGGTTTCAGCAGGTAGCTCGGTCACATTTTCAACAAAGTCTTTCACCGGTGGCTCTACCCGAGCTGAATGAACAACAGGATCATTGGCGACGACCGGGGCATTGTTGGGTTCTGGGACTCCTCTTCTTCCTCAGCTTGAAGAAAGTTTTGCTGAATATGCGTGGGCATGAAATATGGAGGAGGCTTCTGGAAGACCTCGGTCTCTTGGCCATGACCGAGTTGCGCCACGGCTGCTTTCCACCCACATTTGAAAAATATATCCTTAGCAGCTTCGCACTGTAGGATATAGGTGGCTTCACCTTCTTTGTAACTGCGGTCTTCCGTGTCTTCCACCTTCTTCTCCAGCTCGGTTATCTTGGAGTTCTTCTTCTTCTCAACCTTAGCCAGCTCACGTAGATAGCGGTCTTTCAGCTCGGTCAAGGCCTTTTGTTTGTCCGCCTTTGCCGAATCTACTAGCCTGGTAAGTCGGGCGACTTTTGATTGAAACTCGGCCATTTTTTGTTTGGCTTCGTTTAGCTCGGCTGTCTTGCTATTGGCCTCAGCCACGGCCTACCTTGTTGTCTTGCGCAGTTCCAACACGCGCTTATGAGAAACATGGTTCTTCTGCATCGCCTGCAAAAGGAGAGATAGCTATTGTGAATAAAAACTGAGCAAACAGACGATATAAAATGAAAAGATGATTAGAAGAAGCACTTACCAGCACCATTGACTTCGTCGCCGACCGGATGGCCTTTAGCTCGGTCAAATGGTCATGGTGTTCCATGTCAGAGGGCAAGCACACACTCCTAGCCAGGTTAAAGGCGAGTGTATGATCTTTGTCTGCTACAACTGAATCTGTGTTTTGTATAGCTCGGTTCCTAAATGTAAGTTTTGGGGCTCAATCAGAAGAGTTAGCTGTAGACGCGCCCTTGGGCTTCACTCTACAGTTCGGACTCCCTTTTGTTGTTGCGGTTCTTAATCTGAACCAAAGAGTCCAACTCTGGCAAATCGTTTTGAGAAAAAACAGATTTTGAAAAGAAGTGCCAAACATGGACTGCTTTGCCAGATTACAGAGTCGCCACCTAAATATTTTAAAATGGGGAATTTAGGAAACCTTGACTCGGTGCCGAAGGCCACGTGTCCGTCATCACCAAAGTGGTCTTGGCTCGGGAGCTTGGGTACGACCGGGGAAGGTCAGCTATGAGCACCCCCTTTCACCCGGTCCGAAGACCGGCCTCTACTAACCATGATATCCGATTTTGAAAACGTTATGTGTTCTCGTTCCGGTTATTAGCCTAGAATTACTATGTGATGCGCACAGCAAACAAGTATAGACTAGATTGCCTAATTTGGAAACAAGCATTGCATATCCGTTTGTTTGGAAAACAGTTTGAAATTGCTACTCGCAAGTAGGCTAAAATACGGATTCAATGAGTTATTCCAACTCAAGCAATCCAACCTCCACCCACAGGCATTCAAACAGTTTATTTCATATAAGCACTTAGCCGCATGGCAAGCATACTGTCATGTTAACATTCACACGTATGCGAGATGCTAAAGCATAAATACTTACATTGTACTCCGTGCCAAAACAAGGAAGTAGTTAGCAAAATATGCATGACCTAGCTCATGTTAAGATGACTAATGCGATGCATACAGAGTGCAATTAGACAGGCTCGGCTATCCTAAACATGGCATGTGAAATGCACGAGTAACACGTATTCAAGTTAGATTTGAAATACAATGCAGTTTGTATGATGTACCGAGCCCGATGCATGTCAACAAATGCATGGATGCACTTATGCATTGCATGAGGTATGCTAAAATAAACGTGCCCTAATCTACCATTATAAGCAGGTAAATAAAAGGGGAGAAAGAAATGGGGATTGGAAGACATACACCCACTCACACACACTTATTACAATTATGCTCTCACTCGGAGGGACCAAAAGAATATACAAATTAATTAATTACGCAAGCTAATTAAAATATTACAAATTTCACTAAATTAATCAAATAAATTAATTAATCTAATTAAAGCAGTAAACCGCCTCGGGATGAGGACCGGATGCAACACGCGCTCGGGACTGGCTCAGAACCGCACTGCCATGCACGGATTGCCTCTGTTTCCTCTGCTCTCCTCCTTAGAAAATTGCCAAAGTTCCAGAAGTACCTCTCAGGGCACTGAGCAGTACCACCGGCTGGGGTAGAGCACCACCGGCTGAAGGAGGAGGCCACCGGCACAAAATTCATCCATCGGCAGCTTGTTTACTGCCGGTCGGCACTAAACACTGCCGGCCGGCACTAAATGCCTGCAAAACCTGCAACTCACAGCAGCAGAGGGCAAATACTGGCATGGCAATGCAATTCGAAGCATGTATGCACTAAACACACTCCTTATCATACTAGTGACTCAAAGGAAGATATGCCTCGATTCTCGGACCACCAATCACGCATTTCCATGCATGATGGCCCAAAGAACCAAGAATGCAACTTTGATCTCAAATGCATGCAATTCATAGAATCAAACAAGGGTGCCAAACCTCCATCAAACTTCACTTCAAGAGGTCTAGCATGCACAATGCAAATGCAACTCTAAGCATGTTATCTAACATGCAACATGAACAATGCAAGCAAGCTAAACATGTTAGGCATACAACCTAAGCAAAGAAGCATGTAAACCAAGCAATGGAGTGGACTAAAACATGAATTAGGCTACTCCTAATTGGCCTAAAATCAGTGGCCAAAATGCTAAATCATGAGGGCCAAACACACATGCACACATGTACAAGTTAAGGCACCAACACTTAAGCATAATTAAGCAACTCTTAAACACACCTAAGAGGCACAAATATGGACCATTAGTATACATAGTAAGCTCTGAAAAGCATGCAAAACATGGTGCCAAACCAAGTCGAAGTAGACCAAACCAAAGCATGCAAATGGTCTAAGGTTCAAAGCAAATCAATGAGGGTTTGAACCACCCTTAGCACAACCACACATGGCAATACTTAATCAATTAAAATCAGAGTTTTAACACATAAAACTAAGCCTAAAGGACCACCTAGATGGCATCTAGGTGACATGAATTCAAAGGCATGCATCAAAGCCAAAACATGGAGCATATAACACATGCTTTCAAAGCAATGAAGAGGCCACCAAGGCAAGCATACAAGCACACCAAAGGGACTGAAATAGCATGCTAGGTGGTTCCAAGCCACTAAAATGATGCAAACAAGGCATGCTATACATTCATGTTCTTAAGGCCAACAAGCCAAATACAAAGAGGCTATATAATGCATGCTAAGATTGACCCAAATGACTATGGACAGAGCTAAGACATGGCATTATAAGCACGAAATCTTCACAAATGCAAGCCTAAAACATGCTAGAGACTAAGGCACACAATCTAGGCATGTTAAGGCATCAAAGAGGCATTACAAGGCAACTATGCTAAGCATGCATAGGGGACCAAAACCAACTTATAACAATGTCATATTAGGGCATAATAAACATAAAATGCAGCCAAGACATGCTCAACAAACAACCAAACATGGTGCTCCTTTGGAGGCCAAAACTTGCCCTTTCCAAGGACATCAAGGAGAGGGGTGGCCCTCCCCTTTTAGAGACTTCAAGGCACCATCTCCACCACTGAAATCCCTCAAGATTTCAGTGGTGGAGAGGCCCAAGCACCAAAGTCTCGGATCTCTCACAAAATAGCACAAAAAAGGGCCTTTTCAAGGCCTAAGGGTGGTCAAACTTACCCAAACCACCAAACACTCTTAACAAACAATAAAGAGGCTTAAAAAACAGAACTTTTATGTGTTAAAGACTAAGCACAAAAACAGTTCAAAACTAGGCAAAAACAAGGTGCAAAAATGGGGTAAAAAGAGCTAATTTCTCACCCTTGATGACCACCTTCACAAAGGTTGATATTGTTGCTTCCTTGAGCTTCAAACCAGCCAAAAACTTCAAGAATAAGCTCTGATTTTGGAGGACACCAAGGAAAGGTGGAAGACTAGGTGTTTTAGTGCAATAATGTGAACCAAAACACCTAGAATACAAAAGAGAAAGAGAGAGATAGGATGTGTATCTATTCTAACCCTAGAAACCAGAGCTTGGTTCTCTCTAAAAATGGCTAAGTCTCTCAAGAACTTCAACCTCTTGAGTCAAGAGAAGAGGCCTCTCTTGTATAGGCACAAAGCTTACAAGTTAAGTAAGCCTAAAGGCTCATCCCTCCATACACGTGTATGGAGGGGAGCAAAAAGTGATACAGCTGTCTAAAAAATATCTGATAAAGCAGTTGCACAGTAGTCGGCAGGGCAAAATGGTCATTTGCCAAAATTGACTGCCGACCGGCACAAAAGGGTGCCGACCGACACAATATAGTGCCGGTAGCAACACCAACCAGCCGGTGGCCTCTAGCCACTGCTGGTGGTGTGTGGGGATGCCTCAAAAGGCATTCCCTGCCCCTCTAAGGCACAGCACAAGTGTTTGGTGCCAAACCAAACACAAAACGGTCGAGTTCGGAGGTCCTGAGACAAGGCCGCGCGCAGCCGAGAACTCCGGGAACTCCAAACGAACACGAACATGGATAATCACCGAGTGTTCAAGCGGTGACGTCCAGGTCTTGAGGACGGTCAAAAATGGGGTGTCTACAGTTGCCCTCTTTGACAGAACTCGAAAGTCATAACAATGACGGGAGTGAATGTCAAAGCCCAGAGACGACCCATTTTTGACAAAGCCGAAGACTTGGACAAACATACAAAGCGCAAATGGTTGAACTCGCAAGCTGCCTAGTATCCCTTAGGAATCAAACCAGCGTAGTTCAGGCACAGGCATACAAGTCGCAGATAAGGTATGCGCCGTAGGCGGGGGCAAGATGCAACTGACGATGCAAAAGGCCGAGCATAACTTATGATCATGCAAAGAAAGCTGTAATGAAGCACACATGCGACGGTTATAAGCTAGCATACGCCAATCTACACTACAATGCAGAAAGGATGTAAGAGAATTATGCAATTCTCAATATGTCTCACGCGGAGAATACAATACCTGTGCGGCTCGTCCGGTTGCGCCGGCCTCAAATGAGCCGTACATACAATATCGTGCCTGCAAATAAAGCAAACTTAACAGGTACAATATTGTTAGCAACATGCATGACAATGCGATGATGAATGCAAAATGATATGCAAAATATACAAAACTATGTATAAATAATGCAAATGATATGCAATGCAATTGAAACTATATGCAATGCAAACTACATGCAGGGCAATTGAATCATGATTCAATCATGAGCGGTTCAGAACCACACGAATGTCAAATAGATTGATGGAGGTAACAAGTCCGTCTCCCATAGAACGATGTCTGATCTATGAGTACTTCGCACGGACACACAAGAACAAGTATTGGGTGGAATGACATAAGTGGGGAAACGACCCGCTGAGGAGGGAATAATGATCCTAATGCCGGATGCAATGATTACACTACAATGCAATGGAAATGGATACAAGGGATATGGCACGTGGGCCAAACCGAGTCTTGCCTAGGAAAGGCATGTACGCATACGAACCGCATCTAACACAGGAAATGTGCCGCAACCCTCAAACCAAGCTCATCAAGGAATAGGCGCGTACATAAAAACTGTGCTTCGATGTGAAAAGTAGGGGCACATACCAGACCAAGCTTAACCTGGAAAGGCGCAAGCCATGGATGGAAGTGATGCAATGGGTGCATGCAACTACGATGGAATGGAAATGCATGACATATGCACTATACTACAATGATGACGCATGACATATGCATGTGTTTTTTTTGTTTTTGTTGTTTTTTGAAATGCATGACATATGCACTATTTACAATGATGCATGAGATATGTACTATGATGCAACGACTACGATTGCAGCTTTCCCTATCTTACCAACAAGGCGATATACTAGGTTGGTTCAGTATCCAGAATTGAGGCGTAAACACGCCGCCTCAACCTATGGGGCTTCCATGCAGATTTCAAGCCGAGGGTACACCCCTTGGGTATTTAAACCAGACTTTAGTCTCGGAAATCCCGAACCTTTGCGTTCTAGGCATAAGCCATTCAAACTCTAGTTTTCACCGTCCCAGTTGGTCTTCTAGGAACTCACCGCAAAAACAGGCAGGTGGCTTTACCAAACCACCGAAAGTCGTTCGGGCACGACAAACACCGAAGGAATTGCACCTTCAGAGGATTTAAGGTCTCCTAGACCGTGCGTGGGGCAATGCAAAACGTGCGCGTTACAACGCGTGCAGTCATGCCAAACGATGCAAGTGATGACGTATGCCACACCACATGCGGTCACGCGTAACAAAAAAGGTTTTGCACCTCCGAAGGATTTAAGGTCTCCTAGACCGTGCGTGTTTAAGGTCTCGTTAGACCGTGCGTGTTTAAGGTCTCGTCAGACCGTGGTGCGCTAAACGGTGCCCAATGCATGTGAGACACGCATGTCAATGCAAATGAGGCATGCACGTCGATGCGAATGAGAAATGAAGTGCGGTGAGGTACGCGTGCCCCAAAAGATGGAAAATGGAGTGCAATGAGGTACGCGTGCCTCAAGGATGGAAGATGGAGTGCAATGAGGTACGCGTGCCTCAAGGATAGAAGATGGAGTGCAATGAGGTACGCGTGCCTCAAAAGATGCAAGACAATGCAAAGGGGGGTGCGCCAAACGGCGCGATGCGCAAAATAGCGCGAATAGTGCGCTGCGCAAAATAGCGCGATGCGTTAGACAACGCAAGTGCACAAAACAGTGCGATAGAATGCATGCCAAATGCAATGGGGTGCACCTCAATGCACCGAAGGTCTTGCACCTTTCGAGGATTTAAGGTCTCCTAGACCGTGCGATACCTCTCAGCGTAGCACACACGAGAGGGGAAAAAAACAAAAAGCCTCTCAGCGTAGTACACGCGAGAGAGGAAAAACAAAAAGCCTCTCAGCGTAGTACACGCGAGAGGAAAAACAAAAAGCCTCTCAGCGTAGTACACGCGAGAGAGGAAAAACAAAAAGCCTCTCAGCGTAGTACATGCGAGAGAAGAAAAACAAAAAGCCTCTCAGCGTAGTACACGCGAGAGAGGGGGAAGTGCGGGGCAACGCACATGGGACACGCATGCCAATGCAAATGGGGCAAATGAGACGAATGAGACACGCGTGCCTCGGAAGAATGGAAAATGGAGCGCAACGAGGTGCGCGTGCCCCAGAGGATGGAAAATGAAGTGCAATGAGGTGCGCGTGCCTCAAAGGATGTAGAACAATGCAAGTGATAATGCAAAACGGTGCAAGTCGCAGGGGACGTGCAAGACGGCGCGACGCGACGCACCGGACAATGTGATGGATGTGTGCAGCGCACACGGGGCGACTTTTGAATCTTATAAAAGACAAAAGGATACAAAAGGATACAATCTTTGCTTGAATTTGAGTGCCACGCACAGAAGACACGGTCCGAGGTCAAAACGGAGGCCGGTTGAGCATCGGGGATGCACTTTCTTGCACTTCCTTGAGCTATGAAGACCCCAAACTCCTCAATTTGCCAAAACAAGGCCTTGGGAACACCACCGGCTGGGTGGGAAGGCTACCGGCTGCCACCGGCTGCCTAAACTTCTCCACCGGCACAATAATGTGCCGACCGGCACAAAATGCCTGATCGGGGGCAGATCTGCCATTTCACCTCGGGCTTTATAAAATAGGGCTTCTAAACCCTATTTTCCACTTCCTCTTCCGCCGAAATCCTTCACTCTCTCTCTCTAGAGCTTTGTTCTCTCGATTTTTCGTCGATTTCCTCGTGTTTTCGCACCATTTTACCGTCGGATTCGCGATATTCTTCTCGTTTCGGACATTTCCACCCGATCGAAATCTCATTTCGGGATCTCTTTTGCTATTTCCGCTTTTTCGGGACTTGTTCCCCTCGATTCCTTCTATATTTTCGTGTATTTTCATCTTCCGGCCTTTCCGGCCATTTTCGGCCCGCTCGGGGTTGACTTTTCCAGTTGACTTTTCACATTCCGCCCCGGTTTTCCTTCTCCGGCTATTTTCTTACCACCACTACCATGGCTGACGATGTTCCACCTGTCGGGACTCCCCCGGATCACGAGATTGATCCCGGGGTCGAGCTCCTCCCATTGAGCGAGCGCCCATTCGATCCGGCGACCTATCGCCCGGCTATTCACGTGCTTCCACCAGATGGGCTCCGCCACTTCCGCGGCTTCGATAGGGCTCTGGACCTGGAGCTTCTCCTGCGCGAGCCGACCTCGCACCTGTCCTTCGGCGCTTCCGAGGTAACATCTCTACTTTGTTTTATTTTCTGCAATGTAGAATTTTCTGTCGACTGCCGTAGCTAACTGCACCTGTTAACTGCTTAATTCTGACATGCCGTATATTGTAGTTGATTGTAGACAACTTTACAACTGATATCTGCTTAGGACCGACATATGCACACACACTGCACCAGCCTCAACCACCCGAGCACACGGCGCACATTGCACCTTACCGCGAACTCGCCGACACCCGGCACTTATTTGAATCTGAAGAGCCTGCACGCATGCTAAACTTGCACTGAATCACGCAGACACGCTGACACATCACTCGCTAGTCATTCACTGAATATACCGGTACCCGGCATCTGTTTAAACTTTGAAAACTTGCATACATGCTAGATTTATACTGATCCGCACAGGAGCACTGACACATCACAGGCCGTAGTCCACCTACTGGTACACTGAAACCTGACATTTGCTTGCATCAGAAAAACGTACACACGTGCAGCGTGTTTACACTGCACCACTCAAAAACACACTGACGCATCACATATTGTAGTTTACTGTAAGCGCACCGGCACCCGGTATCTGTTTGAATCTGATAAACTTGCACGCATGTCGTATTTGTATCGACTTTAACATGTTTCCTCAGAACTGTACATCTTATATTGCTTTGCAATTATTTGCTTGAAAACAGGGAGATTCCCATGCCATCCGCGGGTATGGGAATGTCGCGGCTCGAGATTGGTACTTGGAGCTTCCCGAGGCGGTTCGACGCATCGTGGACGATGCGGGCTTCAGTTCCTTTTGCAGGGGTCTGACCCGGCTTACTGCCTGCAGGCCTCTTCTAGCTGCCCTGGCAGAGAGGTGGTGGGACACTACCGACTCGTTCCACCTATCCGCGGCGGGAGACATGACGATGACTCCCTACGACTTCTCGGTGCTCACCGGCATCGGGGTAGGGGGTGATCCGATCCCCTTCGACACCGACATGGACGAGTGGACCGCCGCTCAGATCTATTTGCTTGGCGAGGCGCCACCCCTTGCTCGTCCGGGCTTTGTCCGCTACTTCTGGTTCGAGGTGCAGTTCAGAGTGCAGCCTGCGTTAGTGGCGACGGCTCCGATGACCGAGGCGACTGTAGAGCAGTACGCACGCGGCTTTTTGATGTTTTTGCTAGGGACGACCCTCTTCGCCGACCGGGCGAACACCGTGCCTCTCTGCCTACTCAGCGCACTGGTGGACGTCCGACATCTTGCGTTTTGATTGGGGTGGTGCAGCTCTGGCCACTCTTTACGGGTACATGGCTCAGTCTCCCGTGGCAGCGGGCAGTTGCTCGGAGGCTACTGGCGAGCTTGGGAGGTACGCCTTCTCCTCTGCTTTACATTTCTGTTCTGTACTTTCTGTACTCTGCACACTGCACACACTGTAGTCTGCTTTACACTTGCTGTATACTGTACACACGGCACACACATACTCTGCTGTACACTGTTCACACGGTATACTCTGCTCAACACACTGCACAACAACGGCTTTATTATTTCTGCTCTATTCTGTATTCTGCTATATCTGATAAATGTTCCGACATCTGTCTTGCATTATGGGTTTACGCCTACTTTCCCAGGCTGGAGCCAGTGCCGGAGACGGAGACTCCTCTAGTCATTCCCTTCTCACCCGTTTCGACGGGAGATGCACCCGGAGGCCACGGGAGACATTCAGCTTCTTTCGTCACTACTTCGACACCATTACTCCTGCCGAGGTATGTTTTACTTGCAGTTCATTTAAGCCTCGCTTTTCCACTGTATATTTGCAATACCAGTAGATAACAAACTGTATTTCGATTTCAGATTACCTGGCAGCCGTGGGCTCCTCTGCCAGCGATGGTGCGGGATCGGTTTGCCGGCGCCGTTGAGACCTCGCGTTACCGGATTTTGCTGGAGGGCCCGGTCTGTCGGGCTTGGTACCTAGGCGAGCGCTTCTTGCGTCAGACCTTAGGGTTACCTGAGCAGATAGTCCCGGTGCATCCTCCTGAGCATATGAGGGACACCGAGCGTTTCACCGCTGAGCAGATGGCGGACTACACCATCGGTTGGGAGGCGGACGGCTTCAGAGGCGAGGGCGATTACTCAGAGTACGTCCGGACCTTCATCATGCGGCCGCTGAGTGGTGGTCACCGAGCTGAGAGAGAGAGACCTGCGGCGCCGGCGGCCGGAGCAGGAGTAGGAGGAGGAGCGCCGAGGAGGGCTCGAGTCCGCGGCAGAGGCGGGGTTCAGAGAGGATGGGGGGCCGGTTGGCCTGCTCTGCCCACTATGCTGACATACAGAGGGCAGGTGGGGAGACCTTTCAGATCCCCTTTGCTCCTCCCCGGCTGGTCATGAGTTGGCCGGTATTCCGACTTGCCTCCGGTATGTATCACTTCATTTTGTATCTTGCATTGTCATTCCATTTCAGTTTATTTGATATTCCCTGAATACTGATGCATCTGATACTTTTGCAGGCGTCCTCCGAGTACACCCGGCAGTCCGTGGAGTTGAATGCCTCCATGATGGGGATGCTGCAGCGGACCTTCGACATCTTGGCTCTTTACAGCATTCCGGTATGTTTTCTCTGACTGTTTCATACAATCTGATGTACTGCGAAAAACCTGACAAACTGCTCACGGCACTCACACACTGTACTCATACACTGCATTCTGCACTGATTCACTGCTCACGGCATTCGCATACACTGTACTCATACACTGCATTCTGCACTGATTCACTGCTCACGGCATTCACATACACTGTACTCATACACTGCATTCTGCACTGATTCGCTGCTCACGGCATTCGCATACACTGTACTCATACACTGTATTCTGCACTGATTCACTGCTCACGGCATTCACATACACTGTACTCATACACTGCATTCTGCACTGATTCACTGCTCACGGCATTCACAGTATTCTGATGTGTTCACCTTTCATGCTTTTTCAGCCTCCCTTCCAGATTCCTCCGGTGGGCGGCGCTCCAGCTGGACCTCCCATTTCTACTCGGGACGGCAGAGCCTATCCCCGCACCAGAGGAGGGCATACTTTCGCTGGGAGCAGCTCACGGGCTCCGGTTCCGGATGATGAGTCTGAGGCAGAGACAGAGGCGGAGGCGGGGTCGTCGGAGGAGGAGACCGGAGACAGCTCAGGCTCAGACGGCGATGCTCCTGGTGATGCTCCTGGGCTTCTGCCCAGGAAGAGGGCGAGGACTGATCCTTAGGCGCGAGACTATTGATGCTACTCCAGATTTTTGCTGCTTTTTGTTCTTTTTTGTACTTTTTTCTTTTTGTAGTTAGGGTACTCTGTACTGCCACAGGCAGATTTTTGTTTCCAAAACTTATGTACTCGAAAAGATTATGAAATGAAACAAACTTTTTGTTTGAAAAAGCGTTACATTTGTATATACCTGCGTATTTCATACTTTGCACTGCATTGCATCATGTTACACCTCAAATGTAAGTGAAAATGATTTGTTTGCCTGAAAATTGAGCAATTGTACTATGATAATCGGATAACCAACCAACTAACAGTAAACAACTCATACAAACCACTGCTTGAACAAATAACAGCCCATACTCTACTGGGGATTGATCTGCATACAGCTCATAACACAACTCTGGCTCATTCTGCACACAGCAAACCCTGAACAAATAACCCAATCTGACAGCGGATCAGAAAACTGAAGCGGTTGAAGTTGAAACACATTCGGATGTCCCGAATTTCCTTTTCTTCTCTTGCTTCGCGCGAATGTAGAGAATGGCACAGCATCCTGAGCACAAACGATTTTTTTGAAATAAAGAAGGGTTTTCAACCGGGGTATCGAGCCTACCACAGAACACAGCGAGACAGACTCAAACGGAGAAAGAAAAGGCACACGACCTAACACAACGAGACACGCTCGGAGAAGACTCAAAGCCGACACTCGAGACCGACAAATCGGAAGACACGACACACGGACATGTTTACAAAAGGAGAGACCTGGAATCTCGGGGAGCCAGTTCCTCCGGGTATTATGCCCCGCCCTTTCTGATTTTGATACTCACATCACTCGGCCCTCAGGCTCGGTTTTTCTCCCAAAACCCTCTTCTCGCTTTCTCTCTCTCTACTTACACATCTCTATTCTTTATTCTCTCATTTTTCATCCCTCCCCAGAGTGGTTGATAGGTAAACGAGAGGTTGTGGGTTCACGCCCAACACTGTTAGCTCACGGCTATTTTCTTCTGGTGAATAGGGTGCCCTTCTGGCGAGTATGTTGACGGGGGAAAGACAGGAGACCTGACTCAACTGTGCCCCTAGTCCGTCACTTTGACCATTTTTTACATTTTCTAAAACAGTTTTGATCAAAATGAGAGTTGGATTAACACACTTTAATCGATTCTTGATTTGAAAATCATGCGAATCAGGCTGTGAGCACTGAAAATTCTCCTTCTGGGCCCAAACATGGTCCTATTTTGAAAAATGAAATAGTTTTCGAGAAAATAGTCAACTTCAGTAAAAATTTTCAAAAACTATTTTCGCAAACAGTCAACGCTCAACGAGCGCGGAACTTACCCTCGAGATATGCAACCTCGGATCGGAGGCAATGGGAAATTGCCCCTGGCTTAAAGGGGGATAAGGCAACGGAAAGTTGCCCCTAGTGTGGATGGTAACTCAGGGCAACTTACGGCACTGCATGGCAACGGAAAGTTGCCCCTTGTTTGGATGATGCCGCGGCATGCTGTAAACCAGTCCTTGTTGACGATGATCGGACCCTCGGACGCGGAAGAGACGAAGACGGTTTGAATCAATATATGGACGTAGTCACCTGGAAGGTGTTGGTGGTTGGACGTCAAGAGGAAGTTGATCACGTAGTTCCCGGTTGCTGCAATCGAGACGTTGGATTCAGAGGAGGCGAAAGTGATCAAAACCATGGCATGGACTGAGACGCTATGGAAGCGTTGGGGGCTGGACTTCAAGATGAAGTTGCCTACGTATCCCAAACATGGGAATCAAGCCTTACGTAGTTCCGGTTAAGGTACACTCGGGTATTTTAACCTTCACTGTTTAGGCTCTAACTTTTGCCAAGGCGCCCAATGCGGGTTTTCGACCTTGCGAGCTATGTTTTTCTTTTCTTTTTCTTTTCTTTTCTTTCTTATTTTCATCATCATTTTTTTTTGCTTATTGTTTGTTCTTCTTTTCTTTCTTTTTGCTTCTTCTTTTTGTATTTTTTTTTTTGTCTTTTCTTTTCTTTGCTCTAACTTTTGCCTGGACCGCCCTTTCGGGTTTTCGGCCTAGCGAGCCTCTCAAAGGGTAAAAAGTGTAGCAAGCCCATGCCAAATGGTTTTGAGATTGAAGCTTCTCTGTATCCAAGAGAGTGACTGCGGTGTTGATTTGCAGAAGAATCCATCACGGTTGCTTCATGAGCCTTGCCTGGTGGGATCTGATCTCCTCGATCTGGCTTTGATGCCTCTTGCTCGAGGGCTGCTTCAAAATGGGCCACACAGGCATTTCATGGCACCGTTGAACGTTCTGAACGGATTCCGGTTCGTAACAGATAAATCGAGTCTTGAGGCTGAGAACGATCTCGGGCTACACAATCTCAAGAGCGATTCCACACAAGTCTTCGTGAGACTGCACAAAATATTTCGTTTTTGAAAGTTTTTAAGAAAGCAACAAATCGCTTGTGCTGAAGATAGTGTGGAACCAGTCTGGATCAGGCCAGGATCCTTCTCAGTACTCACGCCGACAAGCATGATTTCATTCATGAAAGGCTTAGCGGGCCTCTCTTTCTCTCAAAATGATCAAAATTTGCAAAAACCGAGAATTACTTCCTTCCCTTCGTTTTTTTTAATTTTTATTTTATATCACCGCAGTGTTCGAAAAGGTTTTACGAGAAAGCTTAGGTCATTACAACGATGTTCAAGGCACAAGAGAGCAGGCGGCACGCACTGTCGTTCCATTCACATTCTCTGGCACGGCTAATTCAAATAACAACAAATACGATGCATGATAGCCACGGCTGTTTCATTCAGATCTGTTGGCATAACTGGCTCCCCGACAGAAACAGACTCAAAAGGCAAAAACAACTGTTTATAAGATAAAACGGTGTTTGAGGCAACAACCCCGAAATCACCATGGTACTCTATATAAGAGGGACTGACTCATTACAATTAGACAGACCCTTAAGCAAAAGGAATGTCTCAAAACAATGAGACAGACTCAAGGCAAAACAGAAGACTGACTCGACACCCAAGTCAGAATTTACAGAAATTAATAGATGCCCAAAAATGCGTGCCAAACGCCACATCCAAAAATGCGCCAAGCATTGCCCACAGGCGGTTCACCTTCTGATTACATACTCGCAGTATCTGTGTCCTCAAAATCCAACAACTGAGTGGTGACGGACTTTGCTGAAGTAGGCGGGAGGATAACCTCGTTGTCAATCAAATCCTACACCTCATGCCGGAGGTGAAAACAATTGTCGGTAGCATGGCCTGTCTACTGGTGGTACGCATAGTACAGGGAAGCATCATGTGTGGCCAGGAGATTCTTCGGGAGCGGCCGGGGCTCCGGGCTTAAGGTGTCCCCTTCGGCAAGGATTTGAAGTGCCTTGGATAATGGCATGTAAAGAGCATGAAAGACCCTGCGCCCTCGGGGCTGGTACTTTGGAGCATTCTTGCTAGATGCACTAGCAAACAGATCGGCGGGTGCAGTCTTGGATTTCTGATCCTTTCCGGATGCAGGGTTGGGAGGGGGAAGGACTGTTTTGGCATGACGGGGCCTGTCCCGGTTCTCTGATTGACTGGAACTTCCCTCAGGCGGAGTGGGGAAAGCATCCTCCACAGCTTTTGACATAACTGCGGATACCTGTTGCTTGTTCATTCCCTCGGCTTTCAAAGCCTCTACTGCCCCAGCAGCTGTTCGATAGGGTCGGCATCTGTCTTCATCTTGCCTTTATCTCTGGCTTCGGCCTGATTTAGAACTTGGTTTGATGCGTCGTTGCCATAGCTAGAGGCATCTCCGGTTGGCTGAGTTCAATTACAATTCGCCCCACAACGGGGGCTCCTGGGGTACAAAGCCTCCGACATATGGTGTGGCTGGCGGCGAAACTGACATCCCATAGGCGAGATCCGTCACGGACCTTTGAAGATCACCTATCATCCCCATTAGTTCAAATGTAGTGGGCTCGCGAGCCTGATATAGCTGAGGGGCCCAAACTGGGTGCGCGGCCGGCGATCTGGGCAGATGTGGCATGTCAACAGTAGTTTCATCCTGTAGGGTGATTTCTTGATCCAACGCGGCCGTCATGACCACGATCTCTTCTGAATTCTGCGTCATGCTAAGTCCTGCCTCAGCAAGGAGAAGACACTAACTGCCCTGGATCAATTCTCTGAATCTCTGAACTGAAACGGAAAACAAGCAGCATTTCAGCCCCAACAGATCAAGCACAGATGTAGCCGAACAACTGTACTCTACTACTGATCACTGCTCCCCAGAATCACTATTCAAAGCTGAACTAATACCCGCAGATACAACTGATTCTCAACAACACTGATACTGGTGCCCTCAGGCCGGATACCCAAACTTTGCAAACTGATATATGCGTTCCCTGCAGAGATACACTCTAAAAGCACATAACAGTAAAGAGAGCCAATACACCCCTATGTTGGGGTAGGGTTTCCCTGTCCTATTTTGTCAGGAGCTAGGGTTTCACTACGCACGCAGCGGTTTCAAACAACCTAAAATCGGTAAGCAACCTGTCCTAGTTGGAATGGTCACTATGGATTCCGAATATGCACTAGGTCGAATGGTCAAAAGGGTGCCCCGGTAAAACCGGGGTTTGTGTTCCCATGCTGTCAGAGCCCATAACCGTCAGCCTTATGGTCATGCCTTGACAAGACAAGCCTCCGGCAAACCGTTCAGGAATGGCAGATGGCAAACACGGTGTCCTAGGCGCACCAATGCACATGCAATGCAAAGAGACACATAAACGAAATCAAAACAGGATATCACGAGTTCGAGTCAAGCTCTCTAAAAATCCCCAGCAGAGTCGCCAGAAACTGTAGACGTGCCCTTGGGCTTCACTCTACAGTTCAGACTCCCTTTTGTGTTACGGTTCTTAATCTGAACCAAAGAGTCCAACTCTGGCAAATCGTTTGAGAAAACAGATTTTTGAAAAGAAGTGCCAAACATGGACTGCTTTGCCAGATACAGAGTCGCCACCTAAATATTTTTAAAATGGGAAATTTAGGAAACCCTGACTCGGTGCCGAAGGCCACGTGTCCGTCATCACCAAATGTCCTTGGCTCGGGAGCTTGGGTATGATCGGGGAAGGTCAGCTATGAGCACCCCCTTTCGCCCGGTCCGAAGACCGGCCTCTACTAACTGTGATATCTGATTTTGAAAACATTACATGCTCTTGTTCCAATTATTAACCTAGAATTACTATGTTATGCGCGCAGCAAACAAGTATAGACTAGATTGTCTAATTTGGAAACAAACATTGCATATCCATTTGTTTTGAAAAGTGTTTTGAAATTCGCTACCCGCAAGTAGGCTAAAGCACGGATTTCAATGGGTTTTCCCAACTCAGACAATCCAGCCTCCACCCACAGGCAGTCAAACAGTTTATCTCACGTAAGCAATTAGCCGCATGGTAAGCATACTGTCATGGCAACATTCACACGCATGTGGTATGCTAAAGCGTAAATACTTACATCGTACTCCGTGCCAAAACAGTAAACTAGTTAGCAAACATGCATGACCTAGTTCATGTTAAATGGCTAATGCAACACATACAGCATGTAATTAGGATAGGCTCGGCTAACCCTAAAAATGGCATGTGAAGTGCACTTTATTTGATGCACGTATTCAATTTGGAATTGAAAGTACGATGCAGTTTGTATGATGTACCGAGCCCGATGCACGTAAACAAATGCATGGATGCACGCATACATTGCATAAGGTATGCTAAAAATAAACATGCCCTAATCTACCATCATAAGCAGGTAAATAAAAGGGAGAAAGAAGTGGGGGTTGGAAGACATACAAACCACTCACCCACACTTATTACAATTTTGCCCTCGCTCGGAAGGACCAAAATAATAATACAAATTAATTAACTACGCAAGCTAATTAAATATTACAGATTAATTAAATTAACAAATTAATTAATCTAAGAAAAACAGTAAACGCCTCGGGAGGAGAGCCAAACGCAGCACGGGCTCGGGTCCTGCTCGGAATCGCATTGCCATGCCTAGCTTGCCTCTGTTTTCCCTGATTTGCACCTCAGAAGACTGCCACAGTCTTAGGAATACTTCCTTAGGTACTGGAGATCACTATCGGCTGCACAAAACTCCCACCGGCGGTGTATTGAGCTCATCGGCACTAGATTGATCCATCGGCTGCAAATTGACTGCCGGTCGGCACTAAAGACTGCCGGCCGGCACTGAATGCCTGCAGAACCTGCAACTCACAGCAGCAGAGGGCAAAATCTTGCATGGCAATGCAATTCAAGCAATTTATGCATCAAACACATTCCTTATCATGTTAATGACTCAAAGGAGGATGTGCCTCGATTCTCGGACCACCAATCACGCATTTCCATGCATGACGGCCCAAAGAACCAAGTGTGCACTTTCAATTTCAAATGCATGCAAACCATATAAACAAACAAGGGTGCCGAACCTCTATCATGTTTATCTCAATGAGGCCTAGCATGCATGTCAATGCAATGAAGTCCTAAGCATGTTATCTATATGCAATATGGACAGTGCAAGGCACTTATGCAAACATACAAGCAAGCATACAAGGCAAGCATGCAAACCAAGTAAAAGGGGAACCTAATCATGAATTGGGCAGCCCCTAATAGGCCCAAAATCAGTGGCTAAAGTGCCCAAAAATGAAGGCTAAAATACACACACACATGCATGCAATTATGGTCCAACACTTAGACACAAACATGGCAACTCTCAAGCACACTTAAGGAGACCAAACATAGGCAATGAGCATGCATTGTAAGCTCTGAAAATCATACTAAACATGGTGCCAAACCAACTTAAGATAGACCAAACAAAGCATGCAAACGGCCTAAGTACTTGAGGCGAGCCATGGAGGCTTAAGCCAAGGCCAAACCCACCAAGCCTCACAAGGCAAAGGGGACTCAAAACAGGTCAAAGGAAGACCTAAACAAGGCTAGAGGCGCACCTAGATGGCACCTAAGAGGCTCAATCATGGAGGCATGCAAAATGACCAAAACATGGAGCATACAACTCATGTTTTTAAAGCATTAAAGAGGCGACTAAGGTAAGCATACAAGCACACCAGAGGGACTGAAATGACATGCTAGATGGTTCCAAACCATTAAAAAGATGCAAACAAAGGCATGCTACACACTCGTACTCTTAAGGCCAACGAGCCAAATACAAGGGAGCCATGTAATGGAAGCTATGGTCGACCAAGACAAGTATGGACAGACCTCATACATGGCAAAATAAGCATACAAGCTTCATGAATCTAAGCCTAAAACATGCTAGAAACAAAGGCTAGCAAACTAGGCATGTTAAGGGACCAAAGAGGCATTACAAAGCGACTATGCAAAACATGCAAGGAGTGCTAAAACCAACACTTATCAATGTCATATTAGGGCATAATAAACATAAAATGCAGCCAAGATATGCTCAACAAACAACCAAACATGGTGCTCCTTTGGAGGCCAAAACTTGCCCTTTCCAAGGACATCAAGGAGAGGGGGTGGCCCTCCCCTTTTGGAGACTTCAAGGCACCATCTCCACCACTGAAATCCCTCAAGATTTCAGTGGTGGAGAGGCCCAAGCACCAAAGTCTCGGATCTCTCACAAAATAGCACAAAAAAGGGGCTTTTCAAGACCTAAGGATGGTCAAACTTGCCCAAACCACCAAGCACTCTTAATAAACAATAAAGAGGCTAAAAAAACAGAACTTTTATGTGTTAAAGACTAAGCACAAAAACAGTTCAAAACTAGGAAAAAATGGAGTGCAAGAATGGGGTAAAAAGAGCTAGTTTCTTACCCTTGAAGCCTTTCTTCAACAATGGTGGTTTTGTTGCCTCCTTGAGCTCCAAACCAGTCAAGAACACCAAGAACAAGTTCTTAGAACCTCAACTCCAAGAGGAAGGTGAAACACTAGGTGCTTGTGTGCAATAGTAAGGCACAAAACACCTAGACTAACAAGAGAGGGATAGAGATAGAATAGATATGGGATTTCTAACCTAAACCAGAGCTTCTCCCCTATCTAAAAATGGCTAAGTCTCTCAAGAAATTCCAACCTCTTGAGTCAAGAGAAGAGGCTTCTCTTGTATAGGCACAAAACTTACAAGTTAAGCAAGCCTAAAGGCTCATCCCTTCATACACGTGTATGGAGGGGAGCAAAAAGTGATACAGCTGTCTAAAAATATCTGATAAAGCAACTGTACAGTAGTCGGCAGGGCAAAATGGTCATTTGCCAAAATTGACTGCCGACCGGCACAAAAGAGTGCCGACCGGCACAATATAGTGCCGGTGGCAACACCAACCAGCCGGTGGCCTCTAGCCACTGCCGGTGGTGTGTGGGGATGCCTCACAAGGCATTCCTGCCCCTCCAAGGCAAAACACAAGTGTTTGGTGCAAAACCAAACACCAAACGGTCAAGTTCGGAGGTCCTGGCAAGGCGCGTAGCCGAGAACTCCGGGAACTCCAAACGAACACGAACATGGATAATCACCGAGTGTTCAAGCGGTGACGTCCAGGTCTTGAGGACGGTCAAAAATGGGGTGTCTACAGTTGCCCCTCTTTGACAGAACTCGAAAGTCATAACGATGACGGGAGTGAATGTCAAAGCCCAGAGACGACCCATTTTTTACAAGGCCGAAGACTTGGACAAACATACAAAGCGCAAATGGTTGAACTCGCAAGCTGCCTACGTATCCCTTAGGAATCAAACCAGCGTAGTTCAGGCACAGGCATACAAGCCGTAGATAAGGCATGCGCCCGTAGGCGGGGGCAAGATGCAACTGACGATGCAAAAAGGCCGAGCATAACTTATGATCATGCAAAGAAAGCTGTAATGAAGCACACATGCGACAATTATAAGCTAGCATACGCCAATCTACACTACAATGCAGAAAGGATGTAAGAGAATTATGCAATTCTCAATACGTCTCACTCGGAGGATACAATACCTGTGCGGCTCGTCCGGTTGCGCCGGCCTCAAATGAGCCGTACATACAATATCGTGCCTGCAAAGAAAGCAAACTTAACAGGTACCATATTGTTAGCGACATGCATGACAATGCGATGATGAATGCAAAATGATATGCAAAATATACAAAACTATGTATAAATAATGCAAATGATATGCAATGCAATTGAAACTATATGCAAACTACATGCAGGGCAATTGAATCATGATTCAATCATGAGCGGTTCGAACCACACGAATGTCAAATAGATTGATGGAGGTAACAAGTCCGTCTACCATAGAAAAGGTGCCGCAACCAACATACCAGCGTGGAATAGGCCGATACACATGCAGAACTATGAGTGATGTAGACGGACACAAGACAAGTATTGGGTGGATTGACATAAGTGGGGAAACGACCCGCTGAGAAAGAACAATGATCCTAATGCCGGATGCAACAATTACACTACAATGCAATGGAAATGGATACAATGGATATGGCACGCGGGCCAAACCAATTTTGCCTAGGAAAGGCATGTACGCATACGAACCGCGTCTAACACAGAAAATGTGCCGCAACCCTCAAACCAAGCTCGTCAAGGAATAGGCGCGTACACAAAAACCGTGCTTCAACGTGAAAAGTAGGGCACATACCAGACCAGCTCAACCTGAAAGGCGCAAGCCATAGATGGAAGTGATGCAATGGATGCATGCAAATTACAATGCAATAGAAATGGATATGGATACAATGGATATGGCACGCGGGCCAAACCAAATCTTGCCTAGGAAAGACATGTACGCATACGAACCGCGTCTAACACAGAAATGTGCCGCAACCCTCAAACCAAGCTCGTCAAGGAATAGGCGCGTACACAAAAAACTGTCCTTCGACGTGAAAAGTAGGGGCACATACCAGACCAAGCTCAACCTGGAAAGGCACAAGCCATAGATGGAAGTGATGCAATGGATGCATGCAACTACGATGGAATGGAAATGCATGACATAGACACTATACTACAATGAAATGCATGACATATGCATGTGTTTTTTTTTGTTTTTGTTGTTTTTTGAAATGCATGACATATGCACTATTTACAATGATGCATGAGATACGTACTATGATGCAACGACTACGATTGCAGCTTTCCCTATCTTACCAACAAGGCGATATACTAGGTTGGTTCAGTATCCAGAATTGAGGCGTAAACACGCCGCCTCAACCTATGGGGCTTCCATACAGATTTCAAGCCGAGGGTACACCCCCTGGGTATTTAAACCAGACTTTAGTCTCGGAAATCCGAACCTTTGCGTTCTAGGCATAAGCCATTCAAACTCTAGTTTTCACCCCCAGTTGGTCTTCTAGGAACTCACCGCAAAACAGGCAGGTGGCTTTACCAAACCACCGAAAGTCGTTCGGGCACGATAAACACCGAAGGAATTGCACCTTCAGAGGATTTAAGGTCTCCTAGACCGTGCGTGGGGCAATGCAAAACGTGCGCGTTACAACGCGTGCAGTCATGCCAAACGATGCAAGTGATGACGTATACTACACCACATGCGGTCACGCGTAACAAAAAAGGTTTTGCACCTCCAAAGGATTTAAGGTCTCCTAGACCGTGCGTGTTTAAGGTCTCGTCAGACCGTGGTGCGCTAAATGGTGCACAACGCATGTGAGACACGCATGTCAATGCAAATGAGCATGCACGTCGATGCGAATGAGAAATGAAGTGCGATGAGGTACGCGTGCCCAAAAGATGGAAAATGGAGTGCAATGAGGTACGCGTGCCTCAAGGATGGAAAATGGAGTGCAATGAGGTACCGTGCCTCAAAAATGCAAACAATGCAAAGGGTGCCCAACGGCGCGATGCGCAAAATAGCGCGAATGAAAATGTAATGCACAAGATAGTGCGCTGCGCAAAATTAGCGCGATGCGTTAGACAACGCAAGTGCACACAACAGTGCGATTGAATGCATGCCAAATGCAATGTATTGCCAAATAGCGCGATGCGTTAAGACAACGCGAGTGCGCACAAAAGTGCGATATGATGCATGCCAAATCGATGGGTGCACCTCAATGCACGAAGTCTTGCACCTTCGAGGATTATCTCCTAGACCGTCTGAAACCTCTCAGCGTAGACACACGAGAGAGGAAAGGAAAAAGATGTCTTCAGCGTAGTACACGCGAGAGAGGAAAAACAAAGAGCTCTCAGCGTAGTAGTACATGCGAGAGAGGAAAAACAAAGAGCCTTTCAGCGTAGTACACGCGAGAGAGGGGAGTGCGAGCAACGCACATGGACACGCATGCCAATGCAAATGGGGCAATGAGACGATGAGACACGCGTGCCTCGTAAGAATGGAAAATGGAGCGCAACGAGGTGCGCGTGCCCCAGAGGATGGAAAATGAAGTGCAATGAGGTGTGCGTGCCTCAAAGGATGTAGAACATGCAAGTGATAATGCAAAACGGTGCAAGTCGCAAGGGACGTGCAAGACGGCGCGACGCGACGCACCGGACAATGTGATGGATGTGTGCAGCGCACACGGGCGACTTTTGAATCTTATAAAAGACAAAAGGATACAAAAGGATACAATCTTTGCTTGAGTTTGAGTGCCACGCACAGAAGACACGGTCCGAGGTCAAAACGGAGGCCGGTTGAGCATCGGGGATGCACTTTCTTGCACTTTCTTGAGCTATGAAGACCCAAAACTCCTCACGTTGCCTAAAAAAAGGCCTTGGGAACACCACCGGCTGGGCTAGGTGGCCACCGGCTGGCCACCGGCTGCAAAAACCATTCATCGGCACAAAATTGTGCCGACCGGCACAAAATAGTGCCGACCGGCAGAAAGTTGCTGATCGGGGGCAGTTCTGCCATTTCACCTTGTGTTATAAAATAGGGTTCCAACCCTTTTATCACTTCTCCTCCGCCGAAAAACCCTTGCCTCCCTCTCCAAAGTGTTTTTCCTTTCACTTTTTTTGCCATTTCTTTGTGTTTTCGCACCATTTCGTCGTTCGATTCGCGAAGTTTTCGCGTTTCGGACATTTTCCACCGATCGAAATTTCATTTCGGAGTGCCTTTTTGCTATTTCCGCTTTTTCGGGACTTGTTCCCCTCGATTCTTCTATATTTTCGTGTATTTTCATCTTCCGGCCTTTCCGGCCATTTTCGGCCCGCTCGGGTTGACTTTTCTGGTTGACTTTTCACATTCCGCCTCGGTTTTCCTTCTCCGGCTATTTTCTCATCACCACTGCCATGGCTGACGATGTTCCACCTGTCGGGACTCCCCCGGATCACGAGATGGATCCCGGGGTCGAGCTCCTCCGTTGAGCGAGCGCCATTCGATCCGGCGACCTATCGCCCGGCTATTCACGTGCTTCCACCAGATGGGCTCCGCCACTTCTGCGGCTTCGATAGGGCTCTGGACCCGGAGCTCCTCCTGCGCGAGCCGACCTCGCACCTGTCCTTCGGCGCTTCCGAGGTAACATCTCTACTTTGTTTTATTTTCTGCAATGTAGAATTTTCTGTCGACTGCCGTAGCTAACTGCACCCGTTAACTGCTTAATTCTGACATGCCGTATATTGTAGTTGATTGTAGACAACTTCACAACTGATATCTGCTTAGGACCGACATATGCACACACACTGCACCAGCCTCAACCACCCGAGCACACGGCGCACATTGCACCTTACCGCGAACTCACCGACACCCGGCACTTATTTGAATCTGAAGAGCCTGCACGCATGCTAAACTTGCACTGAATCACGCAGACACGCTGACACATCACTCGCTAGTCATTCACTGAACATACCGGTACCCGGCATCTGTTTAAACTTTGAAAACTTGCACACATGCTAGATTTATACTGATCCGCACAGGAGCACTGACACATCACAGGCCGTAGTCCACCTACTGGTACACTGAAACCTGACATTTGCTTGCATCAGAAAAACGTACACACGTGCAGCATGTTTACACTGCACCACTCAAAAACACACTGACGCATCACATATTGTAGTTTACTGTAAGCGCACGGCACCGGTATCTGTTTGAATCTGATAAACTTGCACGCATGCCATATTTGTATCGACTTTAACATGTTTCCTCAGAACTGTACATCTCATATTGCTTTGCAACTATTTGCTTGAAAACAGGGAGATTCCCATGCCATCCGCGGGTATATGGAATGTCGCGGCTCGAGATTGGTACTTGGAGCTTCCCGAGGCGGTTCGACGCATCGTGGACGATGCGGGCTTCAGTTCCTTTTGCAGGGGTCTGACCCGGCTTACTGCCTGCAGGCCTCTTCTAGCTGCCCTGGCAGAGAGGTGGTGGGACACCACCGACTCGTTCCACCTATCCGCGGCGGGAGACATGACGATGACTCCCTACGACTTCTCGGTGCTCACCGGCATCGGGTAGGGGGTGATCCGATCCCCTTCGACACCGACATGGACGAGTGGACCGCCGCTCAGATCTACTTGCTTGGCGAGGCGCCACCCTTGCTCGTCCGGGCTTTGTCCGCTACTTCTGGTTCGAGGTGCAGTTCAGAGTGCAGCCTGCGTTAGTGGCGACGGCTCCGATGACCGAGGCGACTGTAGAGCAGTACGCACGCGGCTTTTTGATGTTTTTGCTAGGGACGACCCTCTTCGCCGACCGGGCGAACACCGTGCCTCTCTGCCTACTCAGCGCACTGGTGGACGTCCGACATCTTGCGTTTTGATTGGGGTGGTGCAGCTCTGGCCACTCTTTACGGGTACATGGCTCAGTCTCCCGTGGCAGCGGGCAGTTGCTCGGAGGCTACTGGCGAGCTTGGGAGGTACGCCTTCTCCTCTGCTTTACATTTCTGTTCTGTACTTTCTGTACTCTGCACACTGCACACACTGTAGTCTGCTTTACACTTGCTGTATACTGTACACACGGCACACACATACTCTGCTGTACACTGTTCACACGGTATACTCTGCTCAACACACTGCACAACAACGGCTTTATTATTTCTGCTCTATTCTGTATTCTGCTATATCTGATAAATGTTCCGACATCTGTCTTGCAGTTATGGGTTTACGCCTACTTTCCCAGGCTGGAGCCAGTGCCGGAGACGGAGACTCCTCTAGTCATTCCCTTCTCACGCCGTTTCGACGGGAGATGCACCCGGAGGCCACGGGAGACATTCAGCTTCTTTCGTCGCTACTTCGACACCATTACTCCTGCCGAGGTATGTTTTACTTGCAGTTCATTTAAGCCTCGCTTTTCCACTGTATATTTGCAATACCAGTAGATAACAAACTGTATTTCGATTTCAGATTACCTGGCAGCCGTGGGCTCCTCTGCCAGCGATGGTGCGGGATCGGTTTGCCGGCGCCGTTGAGACCTCGCGTTACCGGATTTTGCTGGAGGGCCCGGTCTGTCGGGCTTGGTACCTAGGCGAGCGCTTCTTGCGTCAGACCTTAGGGTTACCTGAGCAGATAGTCCCGGTGCATCCTCCTGAGCATATGAGGGACACCGAGCGTTTCACCGCTGAGCAGATGGCGGACTACACCATCGGTTGGGAGGCGGACGGCTTCAGAGGCGAGGGCGATTACTCAGAGTACGTCCGGACCTTCATCATGCGGCCGCTGAGTGGTGGTCACCGAGCTGAGAGAGAGAGACCTGCGGCGCCGGCGGCCGGAGCAGGAGTAGGAGGAGGAGCGCCGAGGAGGGCTCGAGTCCGCGGCAGAGGCGGGGTTCAGAGAGGATGGGGGGCCGGTTGGCCTGCTCTGCCCACTATGCTGACATACAGAGGGCAGGTGGGGAGACCTTTCAGATCCCCTTTGCTCCTCCCCGGCTGGTCATGAGTTGGCCGGTATTCCGACTTGCCTCCGGTATGTATCACTTCATTTTGTATCTTGCATTGTCATTCCATTTCAGTTTATTTGATATTCCCTGAATACTGATGCATCTGATACTTTTGCAGGCGTCCTCCGAGTACACCCGACAGTCCGTGGAGTTGAATGCCTCCATGATGGGGATGCTGCAGCGGACCTTCGACATCTTGGCTCTTTACAGCATTCCGGTATGTTTTCTCTGACTGTTTCATACAATCTGATGTACTGCGAAAAACCTGACAAACTGCTCACGGCACTCACACACTGTACTCATACACTGCATTCTGCACTGATTCACTGCTCACAGCATTCGCATACACTGTACTCATACACTGCATTCTGCACTGATTCACTGCTCACGGCATTCACATACACTGTACTCATACACTGCATTCTGCACTGATTCGCTGCTCACGGCATTCGCATACACTGTACTCATACACTGTATTCTGCACTGATTCACTGCTCACGGCATTCACATACACTGTACTCATACACTGCATTCTGCACTGATTCACTGCTCACTGCATTCACAGTATTCTGATGTGTTCACCTTTCATGCTTTTTCAGCCTCCCTTCCAGATTCCTCCGGTGGGCGGCGCTCCAGCTGGACCTCCCATTTCTACTCGGGACGGCAGAGCCTATCCCCGCACCAGAGGAGGGCATACTTTCGCTGGGAGCAGCTCACGGCTCCGGTTCCGGATGATGAGTCTGAGGCAGAGACAGAGGCGGAGGCGGGGTCGTCGGAGGAGGAGACCGGAGACAGCTCAGGCTCAGACGGCGATGCTCCTGGTGATGCTCCTGGGCTTCTGCCCAGGAAGAGGGCGAGGACTGATCCTTAGGCGCGAGACTATTGATGCTACTCAGATTTTTGCTGCTTTTTGTTCTTTTTTGTACTTTTTTCTTTTTGTAGTTAGGGTACTCTGTACTGCCACAGGCAGATTTTTGTTTCCAAAACTTATGTACTCGAAAAGATTATGAAATGAAACAAACTTTTTGTTTGAAAAAGCGTTACATTTGTATATACCTGCGTATTTCATACTTTGCACTGCATTGCATCATGTTACACCTCAAATGTAAGTGAAAATGATTTGTTTGCCTGAAAATTGAGCAATTGTACTATGATAATCGGATAACCAACCAACTAACAGTAAACAACTCATACAAACCACTGCTTGAACAAATAACAGCCCATACTCTACTGGGGATTGATCTGCATACAGCTCATAACACAACTCTGGCTCATTCTGCACACAGCAAACCCTGAACAAATAACCCAATCTGACAGCGGATCAGAAAACTGAAGCGGTTGAAGTTGAAACACATTCGGATGTCCCGAATTTCCTTTTCTTCTCTTGCTTCGCGCGAATGTAGAGAATGGCACAGCATCCTGAGCACAAACGATTTTTTTGAAATAAAGAAGGGTTTTCAACCGGGGTATCGAGCCTACCACAGAACACAGCGAGACAGACTCAAACGGAGAAGAAAAGGCACACGACCTAACACAACGAGACACGCTCGAGAAGACTCAAAGCCGACACTCGAGACCGACAAATCGGAAGACACGACACACGGACATGTTTACAAAAAGGGACCTGGAATCTCGGGGCCAGTTCCTCCGGGTATTATGCCCCGCCCTTTCTGATTTTGATACTCACATCACTCGGCCCTCAGGCTCGGTTTTTCTCCCAAAACCCTCTTCTCGCTTTTCTCTCTACTTACACATCTCTATTCTTTATTCTCTCATTTTCATCCCTCCCCAGAGTGGTTGATAGGTAAACGAGAGGTTGTGGGTTCACGCCCAACACTGTTAGCTCACGGCTATTTCTTCTGGTGAATAGGGTGCCCTTCTGGCGAGTATGTTGACGGGGAAAGACAGGAGACCTGACTCAACTGTGCCCCTAGTCCGTCACTTTGACCATTTTTTACATTTTCTAAAACAGT
>JAPPVO010000590.1:0-19198 GCA_030407325.1 Camellia japonica | reverse complement strand
TCATGTGAGTATGCTTCGGAAGTATGAGCCGGATCCATCGCATGTACTAGATTGGACTGACTTAGTTGTTGATGAGGATGTCTCGTATGAGGAGAGACCGGTTCGGGTCTTGGATAGCGGGATCAAGTTTTGCGAGGCAAAACCATCCCTTTGGTGAAAGTTTTGTGGAAACATCACGGAGTGGAGGAAGCCACTTGGGAACGTGAGTTGGAAGTCCATGAGAAATATCCGGATATGTTTATTGAGTTGTAATCTTGTATTTAGATTATATAATATTGTTCAACTTAAGAGCTTTATATATGTCTTAACTTGGAAAACATTGAGAATGTTTTGGGTTTAATGTTAACATTTGCACTTGTCTTTTTATGGAAGTGGAGTATAACACTTATATATTGAATGTGTTGTTTATATCATGAACTTGAATAATGATATGGAAATTGTTAACATTGAAAGGAATAATGCATAATATTGATGCAAGTTGTATATATGTTGATTTATACATATTGTGAGATGCCTCTTGATAAGAGATGAAGTGACCGGTATTGGGTCAAGTTGTTGTTTATTGTTTTATAATATCATTGGGAATTGAGAAAAACTTGTTTTACAAACTCACGCTTAATTTCGGGGACGAAATTCTTTTAAGGGGGGGAGGTTATAGCGACCCCGGTCTTTTCCCTTTTGATTATTGTATCCGGACTTATGTTCCGTAGATTCCATTTTAATTCCTTAGCTTTGGGTTATAGGATGTGTTGGGCAGATTATGTTTCAGGTTGGTTGGGTTTAGACACCAAGGGTTGCTGTCCAGAATTTTGGACCTTTGCTCGAGCGAGGAGTTGGTCGCTCAAGCGAGCTGTTGTTTTTGTTCTTCGCTCGAGCCAAGTTTTGGTCGCTCGAGCGAGAGTCTGCGTCTGGGCTTAGGACCTGAGAGATGTGTTTCTTGGCTCGAGCGAGCTTTTCTTCGCTCGAGCGAGCGAGGTGTATGTTTTCGAGTTCTTCGCTCGAGCGAGCATTTCGTCGCTCGAGCGAGCTTCTGGGTTGCAGACCTGAAGCATCGAGTTTTTGGCTCGAGCGAGCTTTCTTCGCTCGAGCGTGGATTTCTTGTGTCTGGTCGCTCGAGCGACCATGTCTTCGCTCGAGCGAGCCTGTTCAGTTTAAATACGCAGCAGCGTGTTTTAAAACAGTTTTTCAGCCCCTTTCAGTTTATAAAACCCTAGTTACGACCATTCTCTCTCCATACTCACCTTCTCTCCTAGGTTTGATCTAGTTAGGGTGTGTTTTTACCCTAGTTGCTTTACAAATAAGATAGAGGAGAGTGAGGGCTTCCATTTAATCTGAACGGTTGCTGATTTGGAGCACTTTGGAGTTTGGGCTATCATCTCCGTCTTCTTCTTTTTGAGTTATTTCGTCGAGGTAGGGATTTCCTACTCCATTTATACGCTTTAATCCTAAGTGTTGGTATTTTGGTATGTGGGGGTAGTTTGGTAATTTTGGGAGAAACCTTAGGGTTTTGGCTTAGATTAATTTGTATAATTAATGTAAGGGAAAAATGTGGAATTGGGTTTAATTCATGAAGTTGGGGAAATTATGAGATTAATGATATAGTTGGGTAGTTTAAATACTTACCTATGAGAATGTTGATTTTACATTCATTGTTGTATTTATTTCTTGTTTAGAAATAACTGTTTTGGGCTATCGGTGGAGGATAGTCGTGATTGTTGTAGACCTTGCATGTGGCTTAGGTATAACTGGAATTAAGTCACTTATGTTGACTGTTGAATTAATACAGAACATTACTTGTATTGATTATGTGTTGTATATGGTAATTGTGTGTTTCATTGCATATGCATGTTGTTTGGAGAAGATAGGGGATGAACTCCACGGTTTAGGGGAAGATAGGGGATGGACCTCTAAACTGGATTTTGTTTGGGAGGAGATAGGGGATGGACTCCATTAGCATCACTTTTATGTGTGCTTATTTATATTGAAGTGTTTTATTGTTTGGGAGGAGATAGGGGATGGACTCCATTAGCATCACTTATGTGTGTGCTTAATTATAATAGAAATATTTCTATTTGTTGTTGATATGATACATCACCACCATGTGTATCAATTGGGAAGTAAGGAAGGGAATTTGATTGAGATTGGTATAACACCAACATGTGTGTTTATTATGTTATGGGAAAGGTTTAACCTGATTTGTTATCCTTGTTGAGTTGTTTGGCCAGGTTCTGAGCCATGACTGTATAAATGGAAAGTAAAAGGTGTCATAGACCATGTGTCATAGACAACGTAGGCGTTTGTGTCGATGAATTGTAAATAGATTATCTGTGTTAACCATGTATCGGGTGCTACTGCTTTAGTTAATTCTTATGCTTGGTTTAGTATTTCTCTACTGGGCTGTGGCTCACCCTATATGGGAACTTCATTTTCAGGTTCAGGTGGTTCACTACCTCCAAGGACTTAGCTTGTGAGGATTTGGACTCGAAGACTTGCTTTATTTTATTTGTTTTATTTGAACAACTTGTAAACTTTCAAGCCTAGGGCTTTATTTGTTTTTGAGTTAGAACTCATGGAATTGTGTCCAAGTGTTGGCTTGGCAAGATGTAAGCCCATAGGGCATTTATTATGATGTTTTTATTTCATGGTACTCTGATGAATGGAATAAGATACTTTATTTCCTTATAATTCCGCATGTTAATATTATGTATTATGGGTTTATTTTTGAGGGCGTTACATTTTTAATTATTCGCACAACTTTAGGAAAACATACCAATGCACATGTTTTTATTTCAGAATCACATTTAGTGAGTCTCAAAATGATTTTTAGTATTTTTGTTTAGTTTTAAAACATGATCCAATGTATATACTAATGTTTATATTAGTTTTAAGTTGCTATGGAGAATTATCCTATTGTTGAATTTATTTAATTTCCTTTCCTTTACTAATTATAATTATGGATAATTTTCCAATTTGTTAAGAAAAAAATGAATATTAAAAACAATAGTCTCATAAATAGAAGTTCAAAATACAAAATATCAACATAATAATGGAAAAGTATATAACATGAAATTTAAATTTTGTTCAATAAATTTAATATAAGAGAAATAGATTAAGTTCATATTCAAATATAATTAAGTAAAAAAGTAATGAAATCTTGTAGAACTTGAAGATTGGACATTCAAAACATGTATAGATAACATTTTTTCTTAAGTTCTATGTAACTAGAAAATAAAAAGAGAAAATAGCAATATATACAAAATTTATAAAATATATATATATAGGAGTGTAACGGTGCTGTAGCGGCAATGTAATGGCTGCTACGGCCTTTACGTAACGGTAGTGGCTATTACGGTCGTGAATTTCTATCACACCGCTATAGCGGCCATAACGGTTAGCGGTAACCACCGCAACCATTACGTAACGGTGTTATATAATAGTTGTGGCTGCTTTTTAAAACCTTGATCATCAACCACCACCACCATCATCTAACCCAATTCCAACCCCATGTTTCACAAACTTCAATCATTACCTGCTTTACCACCACACTCAACCTTAAACATCCACAACAACACAATCAGCCATGAATCACCATAAAGTTTCCAAATACCCAAACACGAGGCATTTCTCTTCGATTTAGAGAAGCTTTGTAATGACATACCCAATGCAATGGATCACAATATACAAAATTTCAGTTCCACTAATCTTCGCCATCAATGCCCAACTTGCTAATGGCCATAATGGTGGGCGCACACACACTTCACTGGCCAAAAAGACCACAACTACCACAAACATTGCTGATGCCTCCGCTACCACCAAAATCAAACCCCTATCACCCATCATTTATCAGATACCATACACAACCCAAAGCCTAGCTTGATAAAAGATATGCCCTGAGAAGGATTATTGACCAAAAATTAGAAAAAGGCTTGGCAAAGAAAAAACTTTCAACAAGGGTATTGTTATAGTAGTTGTAAACTGATCAAAATGCCACTAATCCAAGACAAGGTTTGTTGATGTTACAAATCAACACTATTTCCATCTAAATCTACTCCAGATAAGCAACATGAATCAGCCACCTGGTCCACTAATAAAGCACGGCCTTTAAAAAACCACTGCACCCATGACCCATATATTTTATATTCTTTTGCCTATTTCCTCCATTGATTCAAGTATAACAATCATTCAGCTATTGTTGGACAATATGCGGGTTGAATGGGTTTAAGAACTTACAGATGGGCCTAAAAGTTAGAGATTGCAAAGTTCAGCTCACCAAAGATGTTGAAGTTGATTCGGGAGTTAAAATGTGTGCCCATTGCGTGCTTTGTTGATTGGTAGTTTAGATCAAAGGTGGAGGGCTTGGCATTCATTATGGCTCATATTATTGTGGATCTATCAGAAAGAAAGATAGAAGATGGAGAGAAAGAGGCTAGAGAAATATGGGTCTTGGACTTGGTGGTGGAACTGAGTCGTCAAAGATGATTTTGTCCAGGTTTCATTTGAAGGGGTGGGCAATGCAAGAGAGGGTTGTGATGGTTATGTTGAGAAAAAAAGGTTTTGAGTGATAAATTGGCAGAAATAGTAAGGGCTTTAATTTATTAGGATTAAAAAATAAATTGACATCATCTGTTAATAATGTTTCCAACAAAGTCTGACAAGGGTGGTCAATGTAATTTGTTATATGATAGGGTCAATGAGAGTATTATAGCCAAACCTTAGGAGTGGTCAATGTAATTTTAGCCATAAGAAAAACTCTTTTACCTTTTCTTTTTAAGTGAAAAGGACATGGTCAAATTGTTACCCATCTTGCCCAAACCTATAACAGTTTAATAGAAAGCGTAAGTGAGACAAAAAGAAGGGTTTAGAAAAGGGAAAAAAAAAAAGATGGAGTCCCCTACCAATGAAAGAGCGAACTTAGTCATGATTATGCAAATAATAAATTCAAGAGAATATTGCATGATATTGGTGTAAGTTTACAGAAGAGAAAGAGAGAGGGAATGAGTGAGACCTCATCCCCTTTTATATTGATAATAATACGTAATTACAGGAGTGCCATTAGGCATAAATTATGGGCGAACCCATTACATCAATCAAGGGAAAATAAAATCAAATAAGAATAAAATATGGCAAATATTGTTTCATATTCTAACATATTCTAACACTCCCCCTCAAGTTGGTGCGAAGATATCTCTTATACCCAGCTTGTTGAGAATGTCATGAAATGGTTTGCTCCCTATTCCTTTGGTAAGAACATCTGCTAGTTGATCCCTAGTCTTCACAAATGGAGTACATATTGTGCCACTAGTGAGCTTTTCCTTGATGAAGTGCCTATAAATCTCCACATGCTTGGTTCTGTCATGTTGAACTGAATTATGAGCTATGTTGATCGCCGCCTTGTTGTCACAGTACAATCTCATGGAATTAGTTTGATGGATCCCCAAGTCTCCCAACTATAGTCTAATCCATAGCAACTCACATACACCCTGAGTCATAACCCTAAATTCTGCCCCAGCTGTAACAACCCTCACTTTATCTTAGTCATGCTCACGTGCATTTGCATGATCATTGTCTTGATTAAACTTGCATTTTTGCAGACCTTGATTTGTTTTGTTTAAGTGTCGCTTGTATGCTTTGTTTCTTGCTTGGTGTGTGTTAAGCCGAGGTCATCTTAAGCCTAAGTCACACCCTTAAACCTCTTATACCTAGGACCATCTTGGAACCACTTTGGTTGACCTCCACCTTCGCCCTGGCATATTGGCCGAGATGTCATCATCTAGGCTGAGGTGTGTATCACCTAGGCCGAGATGTGTATCATCTAGGCCGAGATGTTATCATCTAGACATCCTAGATCCTTGATCCTTGCACCTAGTGATCTTGTTCTGGACCGGTATAACCTAGGCCGAGGTGTGGCACATCTAGGCCAAGGTGTGGCACATTTGGACCATGCGTTATCCTTTCTAGCCAAGATCATTGAGACCCCTTTTGCCAAAGCCGATGTTCTAACCCGAGATCCTCGCCTTACTAGAGTGCCCTTGCCACCTTGCTTGTTATACACACTTTGTCATAGCCTTGTCTTTTCACTCAGTCACCTTTTTGAGGAAATCCAATCCGGTAGTGCCACGTGTCCCAGCAGAGGGTTAAGTCTGCTGGCAGTAGAGAAACCCATATCATTTGTCATATCTTTGGCTTTGAAGAGAGAGAAGCTCTAGGAAGAGAGGAAGAGGAGTTCTTGAGAGAGAAGTAAATTTCCAAGCTTGATCCTTAGAGTCTAAACCGTTTGATCCGAGTGTTGAGGTTAGATTCTTGATTCACTCTTGTTGTTCTTTATGTTTATTCGATCGCATTGCATGATCTAGCATGATTCATGAGCCATGCATTGATTTAAAGTTTGTTTTAGAAAGAGAAAATGATGTTCATGTGTTCTTGAAGAAAAACCATGTTTTGATCCGAAATTTTATACCAAGTTCCATGTTTTTGTGTTTGTTTTCATGAGACCTTCAAGTATGGGTACCCAGGTCCATGTTTTCGAACTCATCTCATGAAATCTCAGATTTTGGAATAAAGAAGTTATGATTTTAGCATTCATGTTCTTCATGTTCATCAAGAGGGAAACCTAGATTTCCAGACTCCATTTTCCTAAATGTGGTCATCGGGACCATACCTCTGCCAAGAGGTGTGGGACCTCGGCCAAGACCTGGTTGGTACCTAGCATGTTTTCCCGAGATGAAAAACAGTGTTTTAACTCCCAACACAAGTTTTGCTTTGTCTTGACTTAGTTTTGAAAGAAATGCCGAGATCATTTACACTCATGCAAAGCTTGTTTTAGGAATGCATTCCATGTCCATCTTTGAGCATCTCTTCTTGTCTTCTTGAAATGCATCCAATGGGATTTATTATGTACTTGTAGGCCTTGGATCTTTGCTTGTAATCCCCACACCCGAAGAGCTATGTGAGTGGTATTTTTAATAAAGCTATGTTCTAACGTTTGATAAAAGCTTTGCTTGTTTCGTTTTGGAAAAGTATTTGTTCAAGCATGAATGATTATCCCTAATTTTTGTATCAAGTATTATCTTGTTTTGATGACATTCTTGGAAAAGTCCTTAGTGCTAGGGGACTATAATGCAACTAGCGCGTTTGTCTTGGAAAGTCCTTAATGCTAGGGGACTATAATACAACTAGCACCCTTGTTTGAGATATCTCCTTTGTCTTGCCACCGACGGTTTACCGCGTGGGTTTGTCCGGAATGTCATCCCTTGTATTATATTGATGCTAGTAAGCATCCCTTAAAGCTTTGAAAGACTTGATAGATGAACTTGGTTCATCCCTTGATTTTGTACAAGTTATTATATGTATTATTTTGATAAAGATCTCGGATATCATTCATTCAAACCTTTATTACTAATATCATTCACTGAGTATCCAAGTTCACCCTTTCTTTATATATATGTAGGTGACGAGCAGGAAGGCGGTGACGCCTAGATGATTATTTGCAAATTATTTTTGGATTTATAATTTGTAACATCTTGAAGATTATGCTTCTTGGCTTGGTAGTTTATTTCTTTGTATATGTTGGCTTGAGAAGCCTTTTGATCAAGATGTATTATGTATTTATTTTATTTGTAATCAAGTTGTAAGACCATGTAAGATGTATGTTATTTCATTTGATCTATGCACCGCTCTTATGGACTAATTAGATTTAAATTTATTGCTTCCGCACATGTAAGCCTCATATCTACACTCTGATTGTGTGTGAATCTTTGTAAGTTGGCCTTTGCTAATCTCGGATTACTGGCCATCACGGCACTATTCTACTAGGGGCGAAATGGGGTCGTGACACCAGCACTAGATCTAGCAACTACATTTTGTTTTTTACTTTGCCATGTGACTAGGTTACTTCCAACAAATGTGCAATATCTAGAAGTTGATCGTTTGTCAGTGACTGATCCAGCCTAATCCGTATCAGTAAATGCCTCCACACTATGTTTTGAGAAATAGAGACCTTTTCCAGGAGAAGACTTCAAGTACCTCAAGATTCTCATAACCGCCTCTAAGTGGGAATGTCTAGGAGCATGCATAAACTGGCTAATCATGCTCACTACAAAGGCAATATCTAGATGTGAGTGCGATAAGTATATGAGCTTGCCTACTAGCCTCTGGTATCTCCCCTTGTCCACTAGATCTCCCCCTTGATCGTCACTTTGTTTCTGGCCTGGTTCTAGAGGTGTATCATGTAACGCCCTGAAAATTGGGCATGATATATCTATTTATGCAACAAAACCCACCTGATAGACAAACACACATATATAGCTAACTAATCCATACACCCATTTTCATTAAATTCCAAATGCCAAATACATATTGTTCACATCTCAATGCCCTAGTTCTAATCCCAAACATGCATTTTACAACAAGTATGAAATGGAAGCCAAACAGATAATAAGTGCCCTACAGGCTTACAAATTTATCCAAGAACATTCTTGGTTATATAAAATGGAGTTTCAACTCAACACAAATACAGCCTTGGGCTTACATTCAACAAATAACAATAAAACAAAAATGAAGCCTCAGCTCCGAGTCCTCCCAAGTCAATGCCTTGGCGGAGGCATAGCACCTGTACCTGAAATGATTTCCCTTATAGGGTGAGCCACAGCCCAGTAGAGATATACTACACAACATATGAATAATGACAAGACTAAAGAGGAGTATGCTCATGTCATGCTCATGATAAAACAGTTTATCTCTCTTTTTATAAAGCATGTAATGCTGAGATGCACAACAAATATAAAACCATTTCCATTTTAAACCATATTTGTTACATGAATACGGGCCCTGTGAATCTCTAGGTGAGTGTCTGCAAGTAGGCCTAAATGCACTACCACTGTCATTTTTACCAGTAAACTGGAAGGCTCGACACCTAACCGCGCGGTTCTACACCCCCTACCCAGATTCACCAAGTATTCATATTTTCGAAAACAAATAAATTTCTAAACATTTCTCAAAAACAGATACATTTCCAATGGAATGAATGTAATGCAATGTCCAATGCAACAAATGAGGAATGTGGTTCAATTTAGCTCATGCATTTCTACAACAATCATGGCTATCCTCCACCGATAGCCCAAAATAGATATTTCTAAACGGATATTTAAACAATTAAATTCCATAAAAATTCCGATAAATACAATCTATTCCACATCTCATCAAATATGAACAACTACACTAGTTTTCATATCACAATCGCGCCCGGTAACCTCTCAAGGTCCATTTCTAACCGTGTCGGTTTTATTTCAACTGATACATTAAGCAAAATAATTTCGTTAATGCCCAAGAAAATATCACTTTCTTTCCAAACTCATTCTCTAAGCATTATTCAACTATGACATCCTATTTTGATCAAAAGCCCCCAAAATTAAATGTAATTCCTTTGTTTTCTTAAAAATGCTCTTTTGGTCACAAACCGGTAAAAATTTCAAAACCGATCGAGACGAAGTCCGTTTTATTCAAATTTAAAACATAGCTCTTTCATAACCTTACAAACATATTCCGAGTTTACACTTTCGCAATTTGGGCATCAACTTTTTGTTTTTCTCAAAATTTCTCTTTTAAGCAAATAAATCACAATTTTTTAAAAAAAAATTCTAATTAAATTATATACAACTCTAAACTCCCTATAATCAAGTAAAAGTGCATAAAGAAGTGTAGGAAAAATCCCTACCTCAAGCTAGAAGAGGAAAACAAGCAAAAATCCAAATTTTCGATTTTGCCGAATTTTGATCTCCACCGATCAAAATGTTGCTCTCACCAAACTCTTCACTTTGGCCTCAAGAACAGGTTAAAGGAGATACCACTTCCATAGTGTCATTCCCAAGATCCTTTCCACCCATAGAGAGAGCGTTCATATATGCCATGTAGGTGTTTTTATCCTGCCAATTACCGAAGTGTGTGTCTTTAACTTGGCATCTACCCAAGTAATAATTTTCATTTGGTGACTACTTATCCTCACTCAAAGAAGCATTGGTTAGAACATAGAAAAAAAAACCACAGTGATGTTACAAAAAGTACTGTACACCAAGGACATGCTTACATAAGCTTCGTAATCCACCTTGCATATTGATTGCATCTATGGCATAAACCTTCCTCAGATGAAGTTCTCAAGTTAGAATTCACAGTTATGAACTTGTCGTCCTTTGTGCTTGTGATGTCCACACAGAAGCTGGAATCATTTTCTGTAAATATTGGAACATGAACGACAGAATATGATCCCAGATTTGTGCATAGCACCCTGTGGGGTCGTTGGTTCTCGTCCGATACTGTATAAAACAATGTACGACCATCTCGAGCCCATTCCAAGCTAACAACCCCATCAACCCTTAATTTTGGAAGAATACACATTGTTCTAAGGTCTTTCACTTGAAGTATGAACTTTTCACCACAAGTTATATCAAGTGTGTATGCAAGGAGGATGTGGTCTGGTGACACACGACATGTACCCACATGAACATACCCAGGGTCCCCAACGTTGAGGTATAACGTAGTAGGTGATCCAAACGAGTTCTTTTTGGCGTAGATAACCTTCAAAGCCACCATGTATTATGTCAACAAGTCTGGTATCATGTTGCATAACCAGAGAGTCAAGAGGAATAAGCAAGCAAGTCCAGGTCTCCATGGCACCGCTGTGGGTGAAGATGATGATGATGATGCCTGAGAGGAGCCAACCCTGCAGATTGGTACCTAACCAATCTGGGAATTGAAGAAGATTTCAGAGGGGGGGGTAAGAGAAAGCAAAAGGCTTTTCCCTGACTTGAAGATCTATAACAATTGATGGAAGAGGGCTTCATGACGATTGAAAACGAAATTCAGGAGCCACTGCCAAGAGTATGTAGAAATGAATTCCAAACTGTATGCATACAGCGTATACATGTTCACCGCCAAACTGGAAGCTTTCCAGAGCACAGTCGGGAACCCTGGGTTGGCTTCATAGGCAATTCACTCCTTTCTCTACAAAGAATAATGTTCTCAAGACCTGCGGAAAAAGAAAAAGGGGGATAAGAAATTAATCAATTAAAGGTAAATGTATTGGGTGGAGTACATGATGTGAAAATGATATTTTCTTTTATGTTGCCAAAAAAATTATCGAGCTTGGCTTTTCAATGCCACTAACTCAACATCATGATGTTGAGCAATTGTTAAAGCATCAACTAAAGTGTAAGTGGTGGGTCCTATTTTATTCCTCCCTCTAAAAATTTTCCAATTTCCTTGCAAGCAAATAATATCTACTCATCATTCTCGCGTAGCGTTTCAGAGAAGGCCTGTTAAAAAAACAAAAAATTGGGTCATTACATATCATACGGTCTACCTCCAAGCATTCCAGTTTCCTTTAGCAAGTCAAGTACATACTTCCTCTGGCATATGAAGATGCCATCCTTGGACCGAGTTACTTCAATGCCCAAAAAATACTTCAAATTACCCAAGTCTTTGATTTCAAACTCCTTGACTAAATATTCCTTCAACCAAGGGATCTACTCACCATCATCCCTTGTCAGAACAATATCATCGACATAAACAATAAGAGCTATGGTCTTACCATGTGATGAGTGTTTCACAAATAAGGTGTGATCAGGTTGACTTTGCTTGAACCCATATCTTAGCATAGCTTGAGCAAACCTTTCAAACCAAGCCCTAGGGGATTGCTTTAACCCATAAAGTGACTTCTGAAGCCTGCACACTTTACCTTTGGACTTAGCATCCTCAAACCATGGGGAAAATCCATATAGCCTCTTCTTCCAGGTCTCCATGAAAGAAGGCATTTTTCACATCAAACTGATGAAGTGGCCAATCCAAATTTGCTGCAAGAGAGAGTAGTATTCTCACAGAGTTTGTCTTAGCAACCAGTGTAAACGTCTATGGAACCAATCTGCTTTGTACCATTCTATGGAACCGTCTCCTTTGTATTTTACAATGTACACCCACTTACAACCAACTGAATTTTTGCCTCTAGGTAACTCCACTAACTCCCAAGTGCCATTCTTGCTCAGAGCTCTCATTTTTTCCATCATGGCATGTTTCCATTCAGAAATAAAGAGAGCATGCTGAAAATTGTTAGGCAGACTCACAGAAGAAATCTTAGACAGAAAAACTTTATATGAGGGAGACAGATTAAAATAAAAGACATGATTAGTAATAGAATGCTGAGTACATGACCTAACTCCCTTCCTATTAGCAATGAGAACATCAAGATCTGAAAACTCAGGAATAGGAGCATCAGGATCAGAATTACCTAGACTCTCAGAAGAGGAGGGTGACTCTCGACACTAATCCGGAGAAGAAGTTGGCAGTAGAGGAGGGAAAGTAATCTCTTACATCCAGGTGACTTTCTGTCTATCCTTGTCCTTGACATAAACTTTGCCTGTTTCCTTTTCCACAACAACTGCTGGCTCATCATCCTCTATTTGTTCAACCACTGACCGTAGTGAAACATGAATCTCTTCACACCAAGGCTCCCCCTGAAAATATGACTGTGACACTGGGGAAAGTAGAAAGTAAGACTAAGACTCAAAGAAGGTGACATCCATGGAGACAAACCATTTGTGAGTGGGAGGATGATAACACTTATAACCTTTTTAGGTAGTACAGTAACCCAGAAAAACACACTTAAGAGACCTAGGATCCAATTTGCCACGAGTGGGATAATGATTATGGACAAAACAAACACATCCAAAGGTCTTAGGTGAAATGGAGAATCCAGAAGATGTGGACCCGAACAAAACCTAAAGAGGGGTTTATTTGTGAAGGACTTGGGTGGAAAGGCAATTAATCAAATAAGTTGCAATGAGAACAACTCCTCCCCCCCCTCCTCCCTCTCAATAAGAACGAGGGACACACATTTCAAAAGACAGATAATAAGCCACATCAAGAAGATGACGATTTTTGCGTTCAGTAATACCATTTTGTTGAAGGATATTAGAACATGAAGTCAGGTGAATAATACCATGAGTAGCAAAATAACTAGCAAGACCAGAATCAATGTATTCCCTCCCATTATCAAAACGCAAGATTTTCACACCTGCCCCAAACTGGGTGCAAACCATTCTATGAAAATTTTGAAAAACAGAATACACCTCACTCCTGTTTTTCATAAGATACACTCAAAAGGCCCTAGAATAATCATCTATGAAAGTGGCAAACCATCTTTGACCCTTTAAAGACACAAAACGTGAGGGATCCCATACATCAGAATGAATCAAAGAAAATGAAACTAAACTTTTATTCAAAGTAGGAGCAAATGTAGCTCTGTGTTGTTTTCCAAGTTAACATGACTCATATTATTTTTCTCAAAAACATAAGGAAAACGATGCTTAAGTAGCAAAAAAGAGGGATGTCCTAAGTAACGGTGCCACAACCAAAGGTCTTCCTTGGTGGATAGTAACTGAAGGGATGTATGAACCAACTTGTCAGTTTGATCCAAGATATAAGACCACGTTCCTCTCTGCCACTACTAATCCTCTTCCTCGTGAGAAGGTCCTGAAAAAGATAGTGATAAGGAAAAAATGTCACGCTACAATTCAAATCACGAGTAATGCAACTCAAGGATAACAGATTAACACTAAAATTGGAAACATGAATTACAAATGATAAAGGAAGGGAAAAGGTGACATGGATTAAACCTTTCCTTGACACAGATGAAATAGTGCCATTAGCAATACCCACTTTTTCCTGACCTAAGGAGGGTGTATATTTTGAGAACAAATTAGCGGAACCAGACATATGGTCAGACACACCAGAATCAATAATCCAAGGCACAGTCTTATGAGATAGCAATGTTGTAGACACCCCATTTTTGACCGTCCTCAAGACTTGGACGTCATCATTTGAACACTCGATGATCATCCATGTTCGTGTTCGTTTTGAGTTCCCGGAGGTCTTGGCCGCACGCCTTGCCTCAAGATCTCTCAACTTGTCTGTTTTGTGCTTGGTTGTGGACCAAACACTTGTGTTTTTGCTTTTGAGGGAAGAGGGTGGCTTGTTTGCCATCCGCTCAACCCATCGGCCAAGGCTTGAGGCCATCGGCCTTGTTTTCTTTCCATCGGCTAACAGTGTTGGCCGATCAGCACATTATTTGGTCGGCCGACACTTATGTTGGTCGATCGGCCATGTTTTTTGGCTGAACCCTATTCATCTGCTTTAAGCAGATATTTGATGCTAGCTGTCATAGCTGGCATCCACAATTCCCCCTCCCTCCATATACGTGTATGGAGGGATTTGCCCCTTGATTAGCTTGCTTAGGAAGCTTTAGAATTTGGAATTCTATAAGAAGGGAGCTCCTCCTCCCTTCTCAGAGGTTCTGAAAAATAGGGTTAGAAAAGTTGTATCTATCTATCTCTATATCTCCCTCTCTCTTGATTTGTGTGTGTATTTGTGCCTTAAAGTGTAATTTTGTCTTACTTTTGCACTAGAGCACCTAGCAATACACCATCCTCTTGTTGCTGAGGCACTAGAGAGTTAGTTTCAAAGTTCTTGGAGTGGTTTAAGCTTGGAAAAGTTGCTGGAGCTTTGTTCTTGAAGAGGTTCTACAAGGGTGAGCAAACTTGCTTTTAATACCCCTTTCTTGCTTAAGCTTTTAGACCTTCTTGCTTATTGTTTTAAGCTTAACTCTAAACTACAATAAGTTCTGATTTTTGATGCTTTAGATCTTTGTTTAAGATCCCTTTTTGGTTTGGGGTTGTTTCCCCCCTCTTAGGCCTTGTTAGACCTTGTTTTAGGCCATCCCTTTTGGCCTTTGTTCTTGGCTTTGCATGACCTTCCTACCACTGAAATCCAGAGGATTTTCAGTGGTGGGAAGGTAGTTTTGGAGTCCTAAATAGGAGAGGGTCATCCCCTCTCCTTGTTGTCTTGTATGCTAGTATAAATGGCTTATATTGGTAGCATGTTTGCTTAGCTTGTTTTAGCTCCATTTCAACAAGTATTTGGTGTTATTTTGCCATGATATACCTCTGTTTCAAGTTGGTTTAATGGCCTCTTACATGCTCCATATACTTGTCTTGCAATCCCCTCATTTGCCTTAATATGCATCATGTTGTAACATGTCATTCTAGCATGCTTTTGGCTCAACTCTATGAAGCTTTTAGCCTTGTTGTAACATGCTTAAGCTCTGATTTGAGTTGTTTTAACCATATATGCCATGCTTTGTATAGCCATAAGGCATTCTAGCTTGTTAGCTTTAAGTGTCCAGGTCACTAGCATGCTTTACTTGGACCATTTCAATGATTTGGCATCATTTGTTATACTATTTCAATCCATGTTTCATGCTTGAACACTTGCATTTATCACTCCTTTAATGTTTTAAAGAGTTGATGTTTTATGCCTCTTGAATGGATCATTGTATATGCTTCCATGCTTAGGTCATTTGGATGCCATCTAAGTGGGTTTTTGGTCTTGTTTTACCATGCCATAACTCTGTTTTTATTGGTTTATGTCATGCCATGTTTGGTTTTGATAGGTGTAGTGTAACACCCCTTTTGTAGCCTTGCATGCCTCATGCTTTTGGCATTGTGTTCTAGCTTGTGTTGGCTAGTTTCGAGCATGTTTTTGGTCTTGTTTGGACCTGCCTTGGGACTGTTTTAGGTCCCCTTGGCCCTTTGGGGCTTGTCTTGCATGGCCTTGGTTTGAACCCCTTGGCTAGCCTTAAGCCTTGAGCCTTCTTGCATGATTTGCTTGTTTTGTTTGGTTGGTTTGGCACCTTTCCATGCATGATTTCAGAGCTTACCATGTTTGTCACATGTCCATATTTGTCCCCTTTTAAGTGTTCTTGAAAGTTGCCCTCCTATGCCTAGGTGATAGGCCAATTGGCATGCATGCTTGTATGTACCTTTGTCTTCATTTCCATAGCACTTTGGCCACTGATTTGGGCATGTTTGAGAGTTGCCCATTTTGGTTTAAGTCCATCTTACCATGTTGTTGCATGCTTGTTTCATTTTGCATGTTGTTGCATGCTATGCATGATTGCATATTTAGGTTGTATGCCTATTGCATATTGTATGCTTGCATGCTCATGTTGCATTAGATTTGTATCATGCTTGAGTTGTTTGCATGCTTGCTTGCATGCTTAGGTTGCATTGCATTATGTGTGCATTCCCTTACCTCTTGATCAAGCATGATAGAGGTTAGGGCCTCTTATGTGTTTTTTGTGCATTTCATTTGATATTTAATTGCACACTTGGCTCCTTTGGCCATCATGCATTGAAATGCGTGATTGATGGTCCGAGGGTCGAGGACTATACTCCCTTGAGCTCATGACATGATAGGGAGGGTGGTGGTGCAAACATTGTCTTGTAAATGCATTGCCATGCTTTGTTTGTCCTCTGCTGCAGCAAAAGGAGCTTTTCACAGGAAGAGATGGTCGATCGGCTACCTTCAGTGCCGATCGGCTAACTATTCCTGGCCGAGAGCCTTATTAGTGGTCGATGACACCATTCCTTTGGCCGATGGCCTTATTTTTTGGCCGGTGGCCTCTCAGCATGCCCACAAGATGATTTAGAAGTGTCACAGAAGTTGGCACAGTTTCCAGAGGTATAGAGCAATGCAAACAGAGGCAACATGAAGCATGGCGATGGATTTCCGAGCGAAGCCGACTGAGCATGCATTCGTCCCTCTTCCCGAGGCTGCTTTACGGTCTTCATAGCTTAATTAATTTGTTAATTATTTAAGTGTTGTAATAATTAGTTGTAGCTAGTTATTCATTTGGTTTTGTAATAATTAATTAGCTTGTTAGTTAGTTAATTAGTTAATTTGTATTATTCTTTCGGTCCCTCCGTCGAGAGGGCGCAATTGTGTAATAAGCGTGCATGTGTGTGATGCATGTCTTCCAACCCCACTTCTTTCTCCCTTTTACTTACCTGCTTTCAGTGGTTAGTTCTAGGGCATATTTCAATTAGCATCCTTATGCTATGCATGTTTGCACCATTCATCTGTATTGCATGCACCCAGTTCGGCGCATCATATTAATTGCATTGTATTTCAATTCCAAGTTGTATACATGTATCGAATTGTCGCATCCCATATGCCATTTTAGATTAGCCGAGTCTATTCTAGTTGCACTTTGCATGCGATGCATTAGCCATTTTAACATGAACTAGGATCATGCATGATTTCTAACTAGTTTCTTGTTTTGGCTTGGAGTACACTGTGAGTGTTTATGCTTTAGCATCTTGCATGAGTGTGAGTTTTGCCATGACGGCATGCTTGCCATGAGGCTAATCGCTTATATGATATAACTGCCTGAATGCCTGTGGGTGAAGGTTGGATTACGTGAATTGGAACGATTCATTGAAATCCGTGTTTTAGCTTACTTGCGAGTAGCAAACTCCAAACCATTTTTCAAAACAACAAATATGCAGTGTTTCGTTCCAAATTAGGCGATCTAGTCTATACTTGTGTGTTGTGCGCATCACATAGTAATTCTAGCTAATTAACCGGAATAAGAACGCATGTGTTTTCAAAAACAAGATATCATGTTTAGTACAAGCCGATCTTTGATCGGGCGAGCGAGGGTGCTCATAGATGATCTTCCCCAATCGTACCCAAGTTCCCGAGCCGAGGCAACTTTGGTGATGACGGACGCGTGGCCTTAGGCACGAATCAGGGTTTCCTAAATTCCCCCAAAACAAAATATTTAGGTGGCGACTCTGTATCTCGCAAAGCAGTCCATATTTGGCACTTCTTTACAAAAATCAGTTTTCCAAAACGATTTGCCGGATTTGGACTCTTTGGTGATTTATCGATCTTGCATTGCACTTTACAAGATTAGATTCAGAACCGTGACATTTGAGTCCGAACTGTAGTAGCATGAAGCCCTAGGGCGCGTCTACAAATGCATTTGCAGAGGAAGCCAAGTTACCTGAATTGGCAAAGGAAGAAGAGGATGCACCTGAGACAGTAGCAGAGGCTCGATGGTCTAGCAAGTGGCGAAGAGCAATCTCAAACTCTAAAGCAGATAATCCAAAAACCTCAATAGCCAGTGCGACAACAGGAACTGAAGATGATGGCTCAACCGTGTTAGAAAGATGGGCCTGAGCATTGGCCCCTCGGCTTGAGACTGGCTCGACCTACCCCATTGAGTACCAAGACGGTCTCCTCAACCACTAGGAGTCCTATGTAGTTTCCAGCAAGTCTCTCATGTGTGTCGAGGTCTACGACAGTAGTCACAGAAAAGATTTATCCGTCTCAGATGAAGGACGAGAACCACAAGACACATGCTCGCCATCTCGTGGAGGTGAAGAAACCAAGGCAGAACGATTAGTGGTGGTAGAAGGTAGCATCACAGAGTGGCGACTCTCCTTATTCTGCACATAAGAGAAGGCTTCCTAGAGAGAAGGAAGCACATCCATACCAAGTACTCTACTTCGAACTAGATCATATGCCACATTCAAGCCTTCCAAGAACTTGAAAACTCGCTCTTGCGTCACAAACTTCCAGTAACCAGCAAAATCTGTGGGACAGACGTGCTTATAATCCTAAAGATGGTGAAGTCTCTTCCACCCATTGCTAAGGAAGGTAAAATACTGGAGAACAGTCATCTCACCCTATACTGACCTCTTAATGGACTGGCGTAACTCGAAAGCCTGGGAGAAATTCCCTTTCCGAGAGTAAGTAGTAGCCACTGCCTCCCAAATATCCTATGCAATGTCCATAGATAGATAGCCCTCTCCAATCTTCGGGACTATAGAGTGTATCAACCAACCCATGATTAAGAAGTTGGTGATCTCTCACTGATCATAACTAGGGTCCGTAGTGCTGGGTGCCTATATCCTTCCATCAACATACCCCATTTTCCCTCTGCTCTTCAAAAAAATAGTCAAACTCTACGACCACGCTAGATAGTTCTGACCATTGAATAGAGAGGTGGTGATTTTTAGGCCAGGGTTGAGGTTATCAATCATAGTAGGAGGTATAATGGAACTCTAGCTCTTAGGTGACTGAGAAGTAGTGGACTTACTAAGGGAACCTGCCCTGGATACTCTCCTATGTAACTCTTAAACACAATGCCAATTACAAACCCGAAAGATAATAATGGAAGGAAAGACACAACTACCACTATGAAAGCATAACAAACTAAGAACTCATATAGATTTTTTTTTTTGTTTGTTTACTGCATATATATATATATATATATATATATATATTAAGAGAAAGAAAACAGAGAAGA
>JAPPVO010000589.1:0-30099 GCA_030407325.1 Camellia japonica | reverse complement strand
ATATCATGAGTTCGAGTCAAGTTCTCTAAATCCCCAGCAGAGTCGCCAGAAACTGTAACAAGCCCGGGGGACCTCGCTACAGCTCGGACTCGATTTGCGTCACGGTTCTTAATCTTGAACCAAAGAGTCCAAATCCGGCAAATCGTTTTTGGAAAACAGATTTTTGAAAGAAGTGCCAAACATGGACTGCTTTGCCAGATACAGAGTCGCCACCTAAATATTTTTTTTTTTAAAATGGGAAATTTAGGAAACCCTGACTCGTTGCCGAAGGCCACGTGTCCGTCATCACCAAAGTTGCCTCGGCTCGGGAACTTGGGTACGATTGGGGAAGGTCACTTCGTGAGCACCCCCGCTCGCCCGGTCAAAGACCGGCCTCTACTAACCATGATATCTTATTTTGAAAACACTGTATGTTCTTATCCCGTTATTAGCCTAGATTACTATGTGATGCTCCGCAAACAAGTATAGACTGAGTCGCCTGAATTGGACAAAACATTTCATGTTTGTTTGTTTGAAAATGGTTTGATGGTGCTACCCGCAGGTAGGCTAAGACGCGGATTTGCCACCCTCAGGTGGGCTTAGAAAACATGATTTTGCCACTATCTGGTGGCTTAAAACAAACATTTGATGAATTGTCCAATCCAAGTAACACAACCTCCACCCACAGGCATTCAAGGCAGTTATATCACATAAGCATATAGCCTCATGGTAAGCATGCTATTCATGGCAACACTCACACGCATGCAAGGATGCTAAAGCATAAAACTCACCGAGTACTCCAAGCCAAAAACAAAAGCTCATTAGAAATCATGCATGATCCTAAGTATACAGAAATGCCTAATGCAACACATGCAAAAATGCAAACTATAGCAGGCTCGGCTTTTCTAAACATGGCATATGGAATGCTACAACTAACACGTATTCAATTTGGAATTGAAATACAAATGCAGTTTGTATGATGTCCGAGCCCGGTGCGTGCAAAACAGATGAATGATGCAAACATGCTGTCATACTGTATGCTAATTGAAATATGCCCTATATCTAACCATCATAAGCGGGAAATAAAGGGAAGAAAGACGTGGGGTTGGGGACATACATCACACTCCACACACTTATTACAGTTATGCCCTCGCGCAGAGGGTCCGAATAAATAATACAGTCCGAATAAGAATAATACAGTCCGAAATATACAGATTCTTAATTAATTAACAAATTAAACTAAAAAAACTGTAAACTGGCATGCAAGCCAGGGGGTGCCTCGACTCTGATGAATGATGTATGCTGGGCTGCCTTGCGCGGAAATCCACTGGGATGCCCCGATTAGCCTCCGTTTGCAATGTTTCTCGAAATGCGTGCCCGACTCCGAAAAGTTGCTGATTCTTCATTTTGCTGCAACAGAGAGCAGGAAAGGGGCATAGCAATGTATTTCACACATATATGCATGCCTCGATCCTCGTGCCACCAATCACGCATATCGATGCATGATGGCCGAGGAGCCGATTTGCACAACTCAATATAGGATGAATGCAGATGAATGCTACAACAAAACCTAACTCCATCATGGGTAATCCAGAGTGTCGGTGACTGGGAATTGAGACCCGTTCCGTCGCTCGGAGCACGAAACGTACCTCGTTTCCCGTGCCCGGGCTAACACCTACCCCGAACACGATGCAATATGCATGATATGCATGAAATGTAGCTAATATGCAATCCTAACATATACAATGCTATGAAAATGAGATGCCTCGAAATGCGTGCACGCGGGCACGCAAATCGAGGCGAGGGCCGTAAGGCATGAAATGGCATGGAAATGATATGTAATGAGATTAAAATGAGATGTCTCGAAGTGCGTGCCCATGGGCACGCAAACCGAGAAAATGGCATACGGAATGCAATGATGCTAAAATGGCATACAAAATGCAGAATGGACTTACACTAACATGAGAGAGCCTCAGCTACACTCACATAAGAGGCCGTCGGATAAAAAAAGAGACGCCTCGAAATGCGTGCACACAGGCACGCAAACCGAGGCAATGACATAAAGCATGAAATGGCACTCCAAATGCGAATTGGACTTATACTAACATGAGAGGGCCTCAGCCACACTCACATAAGGGGCCGTGAGATGAAAATGAGACACCTCGAAATGCGTGCACACGGGCACGCAAACCGAGGCAATGACCGTAAGGCATGAAATAACATGGAAATGATATGCAAACATGCAAGTGGATTTCAGCACTCACAAATGATGCAAAACAGTCCCGAAAGGCGGAAATAACACCAAATGCGAATGGTCCCGAAATGCGATATTAAGCACCCGAAATGGCCTAAGCCTAGCACTAAATATGCATAATTGGAAAATGACATGCAAAACAGTAGCGAGGCAGCCCCAAAATAGCATTTTTTACAGTAGAAAAACATGGCGATATAGTAGCATAGATAGGACAACAATGGCCTACAAAAATGGGGCCAAGAGAGGGGTATTGAAGCAAGTAATACATGCGATGCTCAAACTGAAAATACCCTTCTACAACACTGATGAGGGACTAAAAATATGCATATTTACAGTAGATGACATCCCCCAACTCAGTATGAAAACATGCTAAAAATTCCATGCAAGATTGAGGATACATAAGGCTATAACATGAGGTACCCCAACATTCATCAAACAGCAAAGACCCTCAATTAAATATGTCAAGGAGATCAAAATATGAATATTTTCAGTACTGATGATGGACGAAAACAGAATCTAGATAAGCTTAAAAAAGCATGCAAAATGGGGGTCAAAGAGGGGTATAGAGACAAGTATAACATGGAGACCCCCAACAAGGTTGATCCCTTCTACAATGTTGTATAGGGACACAAAATAAGCTTACTCACAGTTCATGACATGCTCCAAAACAGACTACATGTAGGTCAAATAAATCATGCAAATTTACGGTAAATTGAAGGAATTGTGAAGAAAGTGCATGATAGAGAGGCCAACAGGGTTGAGCCCTTCTTCAATGTTGAAGAGGGGCTCAAAATAGGCCCATAACAGTTTACATTATGCTCGAAAACAGATCACTCATAAGCTAGAAAAAGCATGAAAAAAGGGCAAAACATGGATCAAAGCAACTTGCATATGGAGCATGAAAACAAGGTTGAGCCCTTCTTCAATGTTGAATAGGGGCTCAAAATAAGCACAATATCAGTTCATGAGATGCTCCAAATCAGATCATACATAGGCCAAATATTCAATGCAAAATAAAGGCATACAAGAGGATATTGAAACAAGTGCAAGATGGAGGGCTCAAACAGGGTTTAGCCCTTCAACAAACATGAAGAATAGCTCAAAATAAGGCCCCTTTTAGTTCTGGTCGGAGCCTAAAACAATAAGCAAATAGGCTTAAGAATTGAAGCAAAAATGAGCTCAAAAGAGGGTGAAGTGTACTTACCCTTGAAGATCAAGACTTTGGTTGCTTCTTGGACCAAATTTATGCCTCTTAGCTGCTGGAAAGCTCTCCTAGCTGCTGGAATGGAGTTGTGATGATAGGGCGTGGAGATGATGAAAAAAAGGCCCCAAACTTGAAGAAAATGGAGTTGTATGTATGTGTATCCTTCAATCAACACTTGTGGCTTGTGTTCTTGAGGTGGGAGGACACTAATATGTGCAAGAAGGGAAGAGAGGAGTTTTTTTTTGGAATGGAGGGAAATGAGCTCTATATTTCCCTCCATAGGGGGTCCCCCGGAGAGATATTTTTGGGGAAATTCGAAGCACAGCTGGAAAGCTCACATCCCAAGGAAGCTGGCCGGCTAGCCACCTTTATTGGAGGTGGCCGGCCGGCCACCCCCATGGCCGCCGGCCAAGGGCAAAAATGGAAAGTGACAATTACTGGCCGGCCACCAAAGGTTGGTGTCCTCCCATGTGTGTACAACAAGACCCTATGGTTGGAAATTGGCAACTCTGAACCAGGAGAAACAACAATCCACTTTTAGGAGAGGCTCAAAAATGAAAAGAAGAATTACTGGCCGGCCATGTGTTTTTAGTGTCCTCCCATGTGTGTACAACACGAATATGTGGTTTTGGCTCGAAGAAAATGGCCCTAGGGTGGTCAACATTAGCCCGGAAGTGAGAAAAACGGGCGCCGGGGGGCGCCGGAAGAGCATAACAGGTTGCTTGGACAATTACTAGCCCTCCCACCCTCCAGTGATCTTCCTTATGATGAAACAGAGGTACCTGCTAAAAATGAACAAAAACCGATGCAAAACGAATGCTCGGGGACCAAAACACGCAGTTCGAGGTCTCGAAAATAGGCTGTAAGCACCGAAAGTGGCATTCGGTCACGAAGTGGGTATCTAAGGCCCCAGTGTCCCTCGTTATGATAAAACAGAGGTACCTGCCAACAATGAACAAAAACCGATGCAAAACGAATGGTCGGGGGCCAAACCGCGCGGTTCGGGGTCCCTAAAATCGGCCGTTAAGCACCGAAAGTGGTGTTTGGCCACGAAGTGGGTATCTAAGACCCCAGTGTCCTTCAAAAGGGAGTAAATGAGATGCATGCCAAAAATCGGAGGGATCAGAGATGGTTGGGTGGTCCCGAACCGAGGCACACGGCCTGACGGCTCCGAAAACCGGGAACCGGGCTCCGAAATGGGCAAAATGGCCTACGGCCACGAAATGTAGCCCACGGCCACTGAGAGATGGTCTACGAGACCTCTCCCTCCCCTCAGGAAAAGAAACAGAGAAAACCGAGTCTGGTTCGCAAACCGAGACAAAGTACAAAAAGAGCCCGGAAGTCCGGAGGCAAGGCTCGCGGCCGAGACTCTGAGACTCGTGAATGAGCACAATATGCAACATCACCGAGCGCTCAATCGGTGACGTCTGAGTCTTAAGGTCTGTCAAAAATGGGGTGTCTACAACTAGCTTTGTTCTCTTCTTATTTTTGCTTACTTTTTCTAGCTTTCCAAGATAATTTTCAGCACTGTTTTTACTAATTTTGGGGATTTTTTTAGTGTGTTTACTTAGTTTATGCTTTGCATATTATGCTTGTCTTGTTATAAGTCCTCATAGGTTTGGTGGTTTAGGCCTTAGACACTAACCTATTTGAGTTGCTAGCTTTTATCTCATGCTTTTCATATATGTGGTCACCTTTGCAATAATTATCTCTACAACCTCCCTCATTTCTTGGTTTTCTTTGTTAAGAGTTGTTTTAAACGATTGATTATTGCTTAAAGCTTAAGAAAGGGACATTCCATGCGTAATGGTTTAATCTCTTCGGAGGTTCATTACTAAGGCATTACATCTCTCTCATGCTAAGTGCAACTTCTTGTTTGACACTTCTCTTCATTAGTGGACGTAATTATCACTTTTGGACAAAATGAATAAAGAATGGCAAGGTAATGTAAAAGAGGTTAAAATTGGACTAAAAGTGGTAACAAGATACTAAAATCAAGGTAGGTTCAATCGGACGTTAATTGAACCTATTGTGTCTTGACTCGTTGCGTAATCTCTAGTGACGTTCAACGGTTCAAGAAGCTTTGTCAACCACTTCCCTTGAGGTAACTCTATGATAGGGAGGAGGTTTTGTTAGTCTTTTGTGTCCATTTATTGAGCTTTTTGTCCTATCGGTTCATAGATCATCACGCAACGAGTTTGCATTAATTGATGGTTTCCAAATCGAGTCTACTTCTCCCTTGATCAGTTTCATGATAGGGAGAGGCAGAGAGGACAAACATCCCCTAGAAACACTCTGTTTTTGTTCTGTTTCCATTCTGTTGCAGTAGGGCAGCCCTCAAAATAGTGGCCGGCCGACCACCCTTGGTATCTAGCTGACCACTTTCCTTGGCCGGCCAACCACCTGTTATTGCACAAACAGTACCATTTTTCTTGCAGAACAGAGCAGAAGCTGAGGCAAAAACAGAAATATTTTCTAACTGCAAACAGAATAGGTTCTTGCAGCAAAACAAAGGCGTTTTCGGGCGAATATTCTTGTCCATGCATGCGCGACTTTTTAGTTCCCGTAGTCCTTTAAATAATGATTTTTTTTCATAATAATATGTTGTATTTAATTAGTGGCTTCATTCGAAGTTTGTAATAACTAGTTAAAGTAGCATTACTTCATTGATTTAATGTTGTAATAATTAGTTGAGGTAGGAGTTTCATTTGGACCCTCCCGTGCGAGGGAAAAATTATAATATTGTGTATGTCTTCCAACCCCCATTTCTTTCTCCCTTTTATTTACTCGCTTAGAATGGTTTTATCCATGTTTTGATTTCATGGCATTACCATGACTTGTATCCATGTTTTGCATGTATTAGGTTCGGTTCATCATTCTAACCTTGTTATTACTTCCCACTTAATTGAATACGTGAGCTATCGCATGCTTTGAGTTGAGTCATATGACATGTTAATAAACCGAACCTATTAGTTACATTTTGTATGTGTTGCATTAGTCATTTACATATTAGAGCATGCATTTTTCTAACTATTGTCTCCTATTTTGGCTTGTCTCGATTGAGTACTAGGTGAGCATTTTTGCTTTAGCATATTGCATATATGTTTGTGTTTCCATATTGATTATGTTTACCATGAGACTAAGTTCTTAGTTGATATATCTCTTGAATGCCAGTGGATGAAAGCTATTTTGCTTAAGTTGGGATGATTTGATTAATGTACATGTGAGCTTAATTTTTCAAGTAGCTCGTATTCACAACACTTTTCAAAATAAACATGAAATCAAAACGTTCCAAAGTGGGTGAAATAGTCTATACTTGTGTGCCTCACACAGTAAAGATAGCATAATAATCAGAACATGAGCATATAATTTACATAAAAATCACATCATGATTAGTAGAGGCCGATCTTTGATCGGGTGAGTGGGGTAATCAATTCATGACCTTCCCTTCTCATATCTAAGTTCCCAAGCTGAGACACTTTGGTTATGACGGACAAGTGGCCTTTGACACGAGTCACGGGTTTCCTAAATTTCCCAAAAATATTTAAGTGGCAATTATGAAATCTGGCAATGCAGTCCATTTCTAGCATCTCTGATGATTAATGGATTTTTCTAAGATTTGCCGGATTTGGACTCATTTGTGTTCTTTCTGTTCCACATTGCACTTGTGAAATCAGATTCAAAACATGGGAGTCCGAACTGTAGGGCTATTGTATCCAAGAAGACTAAACCCTTGTGAGGGGCATGAGAAACAAGCTACAACTGTCTTTCTATTTTTTATTTTTAAAAATAGTTAAATTACAAACAATGAAACCTGCTATTTATTACTAATTAGCTTTGTCTAACAAACTTCACAGGATGATGAAGATGAATTGGCTATAAAAGTTTTAAAGCAAATGACTGGACAAACATTTGTCTTCCAAATAAAATTGATAGAATTCAATATTCAAAAGCCAAACTCAGAATTCATTATATCAAAAGTTTTTACAATTAATTATGCACTTGAGTGTAAATATTATCTCGACACCAATTAAATCTACTTCCCATTTCAAAGATAATACTTCATCTATCTAATTAACAGGCCATAATCAACTTAACTTTTGAATTCATGTTTACATGGTTACTAACACTTGTTTCTCAATAGATAATGACAGAAAATCCTCAATTGAAGAACAATTAGGGCACATAAATCCAAAATTTAAAGATTAAGATGATCAAGATACAAATATGGCAGAGTGTACTTCAACAAAAAAGCAACGACTTCAAGTTTCAAATACAAAGGACGAAGATGATAATATCACACTGCCGTTGCCCTGACTGAATTCCAAGCACATATGTGCAATTATATGCAGAGTCTCATAATCCATTTAGATTAGGTAGTTTATTTAAGTTTAACACAACTCTAAACGAAATGCTCTTTAAATTTTTCAGAAGATCATGGATTGAATGTTTAGAATTTAATTATTTTATGGACTTTAAAGGTTTTGGTTCAATTATAGCTTCTTTTAAGTTTTGCAAATCCCGATGTTCTTTTAGATTTTTGAAATCCAGATGTTCTTGAGCCCAACATGTTGCATCTACATTACAATATATACACGTTTTATATGCAAACAATACATTAAATATGTTTTCATGAAACTTATCAAATTATATTCTATTCTAAACATACATTGCTTTTGACAAGCAAATTTGCAAAGCTTTTCCTATTTGGCTTTCAATTCATAATATATAACGATTTTGGTTTAGACCCGACCTGTTTATTGTTTTGGATCCATAATTCCTTGTCTTGAATGGCTGTTCATGCCTTTATTCATCTTATTCCTCATTGAGTTTGGTTATTAGAGTATCATTGTTGTGTTTAGAACAGGTTGTGAGTTTGTTTTTCAAAACTGTTGATGCCCAAATTTTTGCTTGTTCGCTTGAGTGAACTTTCTTGCGCTTAAGCGGACTTTGAGAACTTCTAGTATTTTTGCAGGTCAGCAAAAGTACTGGGAGTATGGTGTTCTTTGCTCGAGCGGTCTTGGCTCGAACGATCTTTCTTGCGCTCGAGCGGTTAGCTTCTGTCTGCAAAACTTCTGGAAGGGTGTCATTGTATGTTTGAGCGGTAATTTTGTTCGCTCGAGTGGTCTCACTTATTTTGTCTGGTTGCTCGAGCAGTGTTTTGGTCGCTCAAGCGGTCTGCACGTATATCAGTCCGTAAAAGTCACTTTTTGGATCACTTTTTCATCTCTCTCTCTCTCTCTAAATATTTCAAAACCTCAGATCTTCTCTCTCTCTCTCTCTCTCTCTCTCTTGAAACCATTTTTAAACCTCAAATACACCTTGATCTAGTAATTTCTCAACCCTTGTCCTTTGGAGAAAAAGATAGAGCATAACAAGGGCTTCGTTCTAATCAGAGCAAAATTTGTTTGCTCAACTCTAACTCTCATTCTCCCTTGTCTTGGTCTTTGAGGTAGGATTTCTCCACACTTTTATATGGTTTTTAACTTAATTATTTGCTTTTCTAAACAATATTGTGATTTGGGGATTTTAAACAAAATATAGGGTTTTGATTTGAAATCAAAAGAGGGGTTTTCAAATGGGATCTTGATAATGGTAGTGGGGCTGTAAATGTGGTTGAGTTGAGATAAAATGGTGGATTTCTATCATTGGAATTGATTTCTAAAGTAAAAAGGGCTTTTCCCTAATGTTTTGGACATTTGATTTTGTAGAAAGGAAATAGAAATGATGGGTTTGTAAAATTGGATTGACGATGATGATGATGATGGAGTTGAATATGTGTCATCACTCCCATCTTGAAATTTTGAAAGTATATCTTTATTGCAAATTATTTGTTTGATTAGAGATATCTATTTTGGGCTATCAATGGAGGATAGGTATGATTGTTGTAGAAATTGCATGAGAATTAGGATAATTAAAACTAATTTCTCATCCATTTGTATTGAGCATTGAGCATTGATGCATACCTAACACATTGAAAATGTATATTGTTTTGAGAAAAAATGGTGAGTACCTTGGTGAATCTGGATAAAGGGGTGTAGTTGTAGTATTATGTTAGCCTGAGTGTCCTTGGTGAAAATCCAGAAACCCATGCGGTTAGGTGCAGATTCTTCTAGTTAGTACCGGTAAAATGGCTTGGGTAGTGCTTGTATAGCCTACTAGCAGACACGTACCTAGAGATTCTCAATGCTTGTAATTACTGCCCTGTTTTCTTTTATAAAGGAAATGTTTTCATGAATTGAGATATAACATAGCATTGCATGGCTTTTGGAAGGAGATGTAAAATGTTTTGACGCGTGCATTGCATATGCATTCACCTTATAGCTTTGTTAAAATTCATACACTGTGTTAGAGTATCTCTACTGGGCTTTGGCTCACCCTATGTGGAAAACCATTTTTAGGTGCTGGTGATTTGCCTCTGCCAAGGGTGTAGCTTGGGAGGACTTGGAGCCAAGAAATTTTTTTTGTTACTTGTATTAATTACTTTTGTACATGCCTAGGGCTTTAACTGTATTGAGTTTAAACTTATTTTTGTTGTAACCAAGTATTGTCTTGAATAGTTGTAGCCATTAAGGCACTAGTTTATCTGTTTAGCTCTTATTTCATACTTCACACTTGTGACACATGCTATAGATTCAGGATTAAGACTTGTGAATGTATAATTGCATGCGTCCCCTTTTGCATATTTGAATCATATGAATGAAAGGATATTATTTTTAGAATGCATTGTCATTTAATTAATATCGTGAGATGGGTTAATTGTAATTATTTTGGAGGCATTACATAATACTTTCTACACAGAGAAATTTGAGTAGACAAAGAAATTTTCTATTCAACAAAGAAAGAACATGTCATTCAATAATAAATTTTCTATTCAACTAAGAAAGCAAATCACCTTCTTCATTCATAATAAATCTTATCTAAAAAGGTTGTATTTGATTCATTGATTTGAGAAGAGATTTACAAAAGAAAAGAAAAAGGGTGTGTGAAATGGACATAAAATATAATTATATTTCATTCACATTTTCTACACAAACTATTTACACAAAACCAATTTTTTATTTTAAAAATAAATTCCCGTGTATTGCACCGATCACCTACTAGTTAGTCTGTATAACAAGGAAGGGGGGTTTTGAATTTTTGTCCTACATGTCACTTTGAATGGAAATCAATTCCATTCCAGGGTTGAGATCAACCCAACTCAAAGCTCTAGAACACACATGTAAAATCCCCCAAAGTAGCCTTTCTCCTTCATCTTCAAACCATTGCTTATCTCTCTCATCTCTTCATGTTCTTTATTATCTTCTCTCTTGCAATTGAGGGACCTGATTCATCTTGATAGGCAAGTTATCTTATGATCGACGAACCTATTGATGATTAGCTTCTTTTTCCTCATCTAAACAAATTGATCTTTCTAAATTATAGATCTCTCTATCCATGCCTCTATATCTCCTTTATATCTGTCAAGGTATGCCTCTATATCTACATTCTCGATTAGCTTTATTTATTTATTTTTGTACGGTGTGTTTAATATTTGTTGCTTTTAGATGCATCACTATTTTTGTATGGTGGGTTAGTTTCTTTCAATCTACTGTAGATTGATTGTCCTCTATAACTAATTTTCAGTTTTTTAGTTATTGTCCAGTTAATGGATTTTAATTTTTTTGTCTATTACGAAGGATATTGTTGATGCTACTTGAGTATTTTTTTTTCCAGAGCTATTGTATCCACTGATGGTGTTATTGTCTTTTAGCTATTGTGAAGGCATCGAATTTTAATTATAAATCTGTGTTGGTGGGATTTGGTGTCAAATAGATGCACAAGAATCATAAATAATAATGAAAAAAAAAAAAAAAAAAAAACAGCCACAAAGAGGGCATAACAGGGCACAAACACAACACATGTAAATCTGTTTTTTTCTACACAAATATTCAACTTCATGCAAGCAATTTCTACCTAAAAACATATAATAAAAACAGCAACAAAGAGGCCTATCTAGGCACTGCAAATCTGAATTTTATTCACTAAAATATTAGCTTTACAAAACTTTGTCATCCAAATGCTCCCCGTTTGGTCTTCAAGTTTTCTGCTACTACAGTAATAGATCACTTTCTTTTATTGTTGTTACCATTCTTTAGAGAACATTTGTCGCTTTGCTTGGCAATTTGGTATTAAGTAACGAAAATTGTCATGAGTTCTGGAAAATAAAAAAGCTGATCATTAATTTGGTTTATTGTTGTTACTATATGCTTTTCTTAGTTTACTCCTAAAGTTAATTCTGTTCAAAATTAGACAGAAAGTGACATAAAGATTGTCACGTAACATAAAAATGTATTATTATGTTGGAATCTAAATTTATGTTAAAGATGTGAGTAATATATAATAAAATAATTTTATGCCAGGTGATTATTAATGTATCATTTTTGTCTAATTTTTAACAGAAATTAGCTTTAGGAGTAAATTGAAAAAAACTTGAAATATGAAGAACCAAAGTGAGAAAAAACAAACTTTAAGAGTAAGTGGGAAAGTAACCAAACATAAGGGGGTAAAGTGTAATTTACCGACTTTTCTTATATGGAGCTTTGGGTGCTTCACATAACATATAACACAGTAGCAGTGTGAACTTCATCTTCTTATATGGAGCTTTGGGTGCTTCATTAGCTTAAATTGTATTATAAAGGTTCATTACTTTAAAATACCGTCTTAGTTCAAATATAGTTGGAAAAGGAAATATCCACCAACACTTTTTTTATTGTTTAAAATTGATAGCTAGTAAGCTCCTTTTTTCTTTCCAATTTATTTTTGCATGTAATATTTCCGTGAAACAATGATGTAATATTTAAAGTTATTTTTGTTAAAATTACATTACCAAACACTTTCAGGTTGAGGCACCACTGAAATCACTTTGATTTTGGTGAAAGAATTGTTTTCTGAAACAATTTTGATTATTATTCTCGGAAACCACTTTGATTTTGGTACATCCCTTGCTCTTAGTTTCTTGCCTTTTAACCATTAACTTTATATCATCTTCCCATGTTAATTTAAGAATATTTTTTTATTTTCTTTACTGTTATTTTGAATTACATGAATAGGGTTGATTTTCATTTTTAGCTGTGGGCATTTTATTTAGCGAGTTTGTTAATGTATTGAATATTTTTTTATTGGGTTTTTTTTTTTTTTTTCATGGATGACTGCAAGAAGAATTGCAGAGAAGTTGGGCTGAAATATTTATGTTTCTATTGGCTTTAGTTTGATGTTGCTTTATATTTGTAGTTTACATAATAGAAGCATGTTTATTTTGGTTTGTTTATGATGGATTGAAATTGTTGGTTTTTCTAGAACAAGTCACAACTTCTTAATCTTCTATTTATATTAATCTGAAATGAATGTTTTTGAATGATTTGGAACTGAAACTTTTATTTGATTTAGATCAGTATTGAAACTTTTATTTGATTTATGAGTTATTTTTTTAAAGTTAAAGATCTACCAATGGTTTTTTAGTTTATTGGTACTTTCTTTATTTGCTTCATTTTTATTTTATTTTTTTTGGATTGATAGGGAAATTATATTGTTATCATTACATTGTTCTTGACATTGATATTGATTTTGAATTGTGGCTTTTGATTGGTAAGAGTGGATTTTTTTTTTTGGTCTTATACATATCTATTAAGTCCTTTACCTAACTTCGAACCCTCTATATATTTATGTCTTTCCCTTAGCACATTTGATGTTTTACAATCTAGGTAAACTTCTTTTGACCCTCAATTTCTTTCCATCTGTTCTTTCACACCTATTTGTGTCTTTTTTTTTTTTTTTTTTTTTTTTTTTTTTTTTTTCTTTTCCACAGCCAAATTCCACCCATGTGCACCCACACATGATATCAACCAAACTCCACCAATTCAAACAACACACGATAGGTATTTTAAGGATATTTTTTTCTACAATATTTTTTTCCTATAATGAATCTTGGTCTATATTTTACATCTTCATAATAACTTTTCATAATTTCTTTCAAATAATTTGTTTGAAAATATATGTTTGTCATATGGAGAAAATTATATTGTCATTTCAATAAATTCTTAGCCTTGAATGACAGATAGACCATGCATTGTGGATGGGTTGCAGCATGGCTTATGCTTGGAAGGCATGATTAACATAGATTGACCTTTTTATTGGTTTTTTTGATTGAGTGTCGTGCCACTTTGTGCAAGTTATGTAAATTAGCTTCTCTTTTATTCTCATTAAAAAAAAACAAAATAAAACAAAATAATAATAAAAAAAACTATATGAATTTTGTGAAGCATGTGACTCCAATTGGTTTTATTTTATTTTTCTTCTTTATTCCAGAGGAGTCCGTCTCTAGTCTTGCAAGTGTAATATACTCAAATAAATTTATTTTGTATTCATGAATTGTTGTACATATATTAAATTTTATGAGGGAGTATCATAGGTTACTTGGGGTCATATTGTGTTTAAGAATGCTTTTAGGCATGGGTCATTCACTAGTCTAATAAGTCTATATAACAAGGGAAGGGGGGTTTTTGAATTTTTGTCCTGCATGTCACTTTGAACAATTAGGATATATTCAATCCAATGGTCCAAAATGTCCTACATGGCATGGAAATCAATTCCATTCAAGGGTTGAGATCAACCTAACTCAAAGCTTCCAAAACACAATTGCATTCAAGGGTTGAGATAAACTCAACTCAAAGCTTCCAGAACACACTGGTAAACACCCCTCCCTCCACACAAGCACTACAACAAAATACACTTTTGGCGACTAAATTTGGCGACTAAAAAACATTTAGTCGCCAAAACATGTCGAATTGGCGACTAAAATTTTTTTTAGTCGGCAAATGTACAATATTTAGCTACTAATTTTTTTTTAGTCGGGAAATATTGATTATTGGCGACTAAAAAAAAATTTAGTCGCTAAAAAGGCCATAATTAGCGACTAAAAAATGTTTTAGTCGCTGTATAGATAGTTTTGGCTACTAAAATTTTTAGTCACCGAATGAAAAATAAAAAATTTACTTTCAGACTTTTGGCGACCAAAAGTTTGGTCGCCAAAAATTGATTTTCAGCGACTAAAAAATATTTTAGTCGCCAAAGAATTAAAATATTTGGAGGGAAAATTTCAATTTTTGGTAGGATTTATGAAATTAATTACTGACTAAAATGTTTAGTCACTAAATTATTACTTTTAGCGACTAAAATAATATTTGGTCGCTGTTGGTTAACGTTTTGGCTACTAAAATAAAATTTAGTCGGCATTTGTCCTTAATTAATTACCCTACATAGGCCTCTCCTATTTCACTCTCTCATCATCGATCTTCTCTCTCTCTCTCTCTCTCTCTCTCTCAGTCCATCACAGGCGATCCTCTTACCAGCCACCACTGTCGCACACGAGCACCCACCTCCTCATCGGCAACGATACGACCACCTCCTCACCGGTGACGGTACGACCACCTCCTCACCGGCGACGGTACAGCCCATTTCCCCAAGAGCAACGTTTTTTTCTCTCTATTTCTCGCTCGCAGCAACCATTGGAGCACACCCTAGTATTTCCCCTTCTTCTTCCCCTTCCTCCCTCTCTCTCTCAACCATTGGAGCACACCCTGTTAAATCCAATTCATTATTCTATTGTCCTACATAATGATTCTTAATCGTACTCCCATTCAATTCTAATTTTCTTTTAATCAATTAGTTTGTGTGTGATGATGTTACTATTGTTATTGTTGGTAGTTTATTTGTTGCTGCTGTTTGGTCTATGCTTTTTATTGTTGTTGTTTTCCACCCTCTTGCTCACCATGTGTTTGACAAAATGTTAAAACGAAATTAGAACAGGCGCAAATTTTAGTGATCAAAATTAATGAATGTTGATAAGTGTGTGGATTTTAAATGAAGGGATTTGATATTCAGCTTTATAGATTGTGTGGTTATAAAATATGTGGCGTTAGTTATAACTAAATTATAAGTAGAATTGGTAACAAAGTTATAAATAGAAGTGGCTCTATGGACTAAATAGAATTCAGGTTTCTCAGGCTTCTAATCTAGGAGTTTGTTCTTCACATCCAAGATATCCATTTGATCAAAGCAAAAAAAGCGGAGCTAGCTCTTCATTTTGGCATCTCTATTTTTTTCTGCTATACTGCAATGGTTTTTTTTCTTTGTCTTTTCCACTCTTTGGTATTTTCTCAGTTAGTTTGGCCCCTTACCTCCTATCACAGAGCATACCACTATCAACAGAAAAGCATAACAAACAGCCCAAATTGGATTAATAGTTTTCCTATTTTTTAATATCTTGATGTACATGTGATTTATCAACAGAAAAAAAAAAAAAAACTCTTCATGTCCATGTTCTTAGCCAAAAAAATCTTCATAGGTGGAGGTTGCAAGAGTTAAGAGTTTTGGATAGATTTGTTGATTAGTAGTAACATCACAATATAAAAAATTACTGAATGGTTGTCTTTGTGGGCCATTAGCTTAATTTGTATATATTATTTGTAGTCATTATTTTCAAATATTGAGTGTCATGGTAATTTGTAGATTTCAAATGGGAGATGGGTCAGGACTTGGTGCGCACATCAAAAATCAGTGACTTGCTTGACATTTTCCAGCGATGATTCATTTCTTATTTTTGGTTCAGAAGATGGCATGATCATTATTTGGCCTATGATCGGGTAAAAAAAGTGAATCTTCGTTTCTTCAACAATTTAATGTTTGTATTTGAATGTCGTTTAGTTTTATTTTTCAGGAAAAATAAATAACTGACTTTGTAATCACATTGTTTGGTGGAAGTTTGGTAGACGAGATAGATTGTTGGACTGTGGCTTTAAAACTAAATTTTTCGTTGGAGCTTTCATCCTCTATAATAGGCCTATTAACTGCATCAAGTGGCTTAAGTTCAATTTTTTTATCAAGCTCCCTCGATGGCACATGCAAGGTTACTTAATTATGTTAAATATTTCATAATAATATCTTCCTAACATGAGTATTTTTGTTTCTCGAAATGACTTATTTTCGTATTGTAGGTATGAGACCTTGTTACTGGAAGACTTTTACAAACTCGAGCTTTTCCACTACCAATTACTGCAATAGTTGTTGATCCAACAGAGATGAAATTATTTTCTAGTGGTATAGATTACTAGTGGATATATTTTTTTTGTATACGGAGGACATCATTTTTGTATGATTATCTGTTTGTATGGAATTATTATTTTGGGTTGGACTATATTTGGTTTGTATAGAATTTGATGTTACAAGACCAAATTTTTGGATGGTTGAAAGTGAAATAGAAATAGACATATGTATTGTTTTGTTTATATACAGGGTGCAGGTTGCACGAAATAAATACAGGTTGTGCAGAAATTAATAATAATAATAATAAAAAATAACACTAAATAAAATTTTTGGTGACTAAATGTTTAGTAGCCAAAAAAACAAAATAAAACTTGTTGGCTACTAAAAATTTAGTAGCCAAAAACAAACCAAAGATTTTTTGGCGACTAAAAATTTAGTAGTAAAAAATATATGAGACTTTAGGCGACTAAATAGTTTAGTAGCTAAAAAAAAATATGAAAATTAATTTTTTTTTGGCGATTAAATATTTAGTAGCTAATAATAAATGATATTTAGTCGCTGAAAATGAAAATTAATTTTATTTGAAAACTTTTGGCGACTAAAAAATATTTAGTCGCCAATACCTCGTACTTTTCCCTACTAAAACATTAGTAGCCATTTATAGGACTTTTGGCGACTAAATTTTTTTTAGTCGCCAAAACCTGCCCCGACCGTTTTCCCGCGACAAATCTAGCGACCAAAACATTTAGTCGGGAAAAGGCTTCGGTGACTAAAAACCTTACTTTTGGCAACTAAAACTTTAGAAATAAACAATGGAATTGATTGATCAGAAGTAGCAAAGCAGTTAGAATCCGATAACAACATAACTTGGCTCTGATACCATAAAGAGAAGCAGCGCATATAAGGAGAAGCAGCGCAGAAGCGCAGAGATGAAGAACAATAGAAATACAAATATTAATAATCAGTTAATCAAAATACTTTAAAATAACTTACAATTACCATTGTTGTAGTTGCAAGGATCTTTAATGAGATTACAAACAGATGGTTGGTTTTCACTCAGAGCTCTCAAGGTTTTTGAAAACTAAAAGATGCTGAATGAATACATTTGATTACAATATATAGAAAATAAAACTAACTATGCAGCATGTGAATTGGTTGATTGATCGAAGGCAGCTGGCAGCATTGGAGACTGAATAGGGCTGTCGGTTGCTTTAGGCTGATTGATTGAACAGTTGAGCCGCTTTAACAAAAGTTGATTGATGAATAATAAAAGTGAACAGTAACTTTTACTATTCATTGCTTTCGGTGGAACATGTGATTAGGGGAATCAATACAAAATTGGCAGCTTTTCTTCAAAGAGTATTGATTGAAGCTAATTCCTATCTATATGGAATCCAATGTTGATTGTGTTGATTATTCATATGGGTCCTGAGCATCTTGGAACTCGGGTCCATATGGATCTTGATTAGTTGATCCTTGTGAACTGTCTGAACTTTCTTCTGAACTAGACTTTTGGGCCGGTGCAGGAGGTTCATCATCAGACGGTTCATCCTTTAAATGGGCTTGGGCCTGATCCATCAGGAGACGGGCCATCTGGAGCAGTTGATCACTAGTTGCTCCAGGTTTAACCTTGGGTTTGGATGGAGCAGCCTTGGATTTATCTGATTTGGGCTTTGATTGAGTCTTGGGCTGAGTCATTACTGCAGGAGCTTTGGACTTAGCCTTGGACTTTGATTTATCAGTTGAGGATGCAAATTTTGACTTAGATGACATGGGCTTGGAACCACTGGATGAGGGGCTTCCAAGGTTGATTAGAGGAAGACTGGGACTTCCTTGAGAAATAGCAGCAGTTGGGATCTGCTAGGCTTTAACCATTGCAGGAGTAGGAACACATTGATTAATTGGGAATTCAGCTTGGACAATTTCAACAATGCGGTGAGGAGTGAACTTATCCCACCATTTAACAGAGTGTTGTCGGATAATTATGTCATCAGAAATTCCATAGTGCCATTTAAATATCCAAGGAATTTTATACTTAGATATAAAGATGAGCAATAAAGGAAATTTCCTTTGATAAGGAGTAAATGGGAAAACAGTAGCAAAATAGTTAATTTGTTCTATCAGAATATCAGGGAAGATATCTGAAATGGCTCCATAATGAGTCCACCATCTCAGAAACCAAGAAGGTAATTCTGATTTGAACTTTTGATCAAATTGAATGAACCAGGAGTGACTGAAGGTTTCATTTTGGTACAAGAAGACTTTGAACCAAGCATCAATGTAATCATGGTAACTGTATGGAATAGAGTGACCGGGTAATTCACGAAGCTGATAAGGAGAACCCCATTCAGCTAGGGAAACAATGTTGTGAATATAAATAGAATGATACAAAACCTTATTAGCATAGGTTCGATCATAGATGGGTTTGATCAAAACTGATTGGTTATTGATCAGGATATCTTTATAATAAGTAATTGATTTTTCTGGATGCATGGGAACAAAATGCCATCCAGGGCCAAAGAATGATTTAGCAAGATCAGAAACAGTGTGATTCTTGGGGTGACTAGGCTCTTTGAAAAAGAGATTTGTGGTAGTGGATTTAACATAATCAGATCGAGCAGACCTGATTGGATTAGCAGGACATGGAGTAATTGAAACTGCCTGCCTAGAAGAGGCAAAAGGATCAATAGCCAAAGCAGAAGAGTAATTGGGTCTGGGGATGTTACCAAGAACTTGGTAACGGTTAATCATTTCAATTGGATGGTATTGGGTGACTAACTCCAAAGGAGGAATGAAAGGAGGTTTATCAGAAGGGACCAGAGCCTTAGAAGGAGGCCTTGGGCGAGACATCTGTTTAATCAAGAAACAAGGGTTAGCAACAAAGATTAACAACCACTAAGAGTATCAAGATATTGTTGATGATAATCAAAGCAGTTATAATAATGGGCAAGTAAATTGCTACGAGCTTGAATTTGGTGGAAATTAATGTACTGAGCACGTTTAGTAGTTTTTCTGGTTGATTTGAGGCGAGCAATACGATGGGTTAATGAGGTAATCAAGGTTTGGTAATGGGTTAACTGGGATTTATGGTAAGAGATAAAATGAGTAGCAGTGATCATCCCTTACCCCCCTGTAAAAATTCCCAGGTAAGAAAATCAGGAATGGAATTTTGACAACCAGGTAAATATTCAATATCAAAATCAAAAATACTTAATATAGATTGCCAACGGGCAAAAATTTGCTTACTAGCAAGATTTTTAACATCTTTTTCCAAAACATATTTAGCAGATTGGCAATCAACACGAAGTAAAAACTTTATATTTAAAATATCATTTTGAAATTTATTAATACATAAAACAGTAGATAAAATTTCTTTTTTAATAGTACTATAGTTTAATTGTGCTTTATCCCAGACACCAGAATGATATCGAACAATTTGTTTAGATGAGTGAGGAGTGACTTTCTGAAGAAGAATGCCACCATAACCAATATCAGAAGCATCAGTTTGAATAATTTTAAAGGAATTCTCAGTAAGAATACCAAGACAGGGAAGAGACTTAACATATTTTTTGACTTGTTGAACAATAGAAGTATGAACAGAAGACCAAGGAGGAGGATTATCTTTCAACCTATCAAACAAGGGTTGACAAAGTTTCCGAAGGTCTTTGTAGAATTCAACAATGTAATTAAGGGAACCTAAGAACCGTTGTAATTGGGTTTTATCTAAAATTTCATCAGAGAATTTAGACGCAAACTCAATGGAGCGACTAATTGGCAGAATAGTGTTTTGGTAAATATGATAGCCTAAAAATCTAACTTGAGTTTGAAACAATTTAATCTTAGGAGCAGAGATAACTAGACCATGACTTTTAATAGTATAAAAGAATGCAGTTAAATGTTTCCAATGTTCATTAATTGATTTGGAGAAGATTAATATGTCGTCAATGTAAACAATAGAAAAATGACTAAATGGGTTAAATATATCATTCATTATGTTTTCAAATTCACTAGGAGCATCTTTTAATCCAAATAGCATTACATTCCATTCATAATGACCAAAGGGTGTAGTGAATGCAGTTTTATATCGATCTCTGGGATGAATTTGAATTTGCCAAAAACCACATTTTAAATCAAATTTACTAAAAATAACAGCTTGATTAAGTCTTTTAATTAAATCTTTTTTATTAGGAATTGGATATCGAATCCATTCTAAAACTTTGTTTAATGGTTTGTAATTAATAACTAAGCGAGGGACACCTTTTTCTAATTCAGCATTTTTATTAACATAAAAAGCAGGACAAGACCAAGGTGATTTACTAGGACTAATGATCTGATGTTTTAATAGTTCATTGATTTCTTTTTTACACATTTCAAGCAATTTGTGATTCATTTGAATAGGTCGAGATTTAGTAGGAATTTGTTTTTCATTAAAATTTTTAATATATGGCAAAGTAACGACATATTTTTTCCTATGCCAAAATGCAGTGGGTAAAGTAGAACAAACAATTGTTTCTAATTTTAATTTAAATTCATTAATTTGAGAAATAATAACAGGATTAGTTAATTGTTGATAAATTCTTTTGTAAATAATTTCTTCTTTAAGATATCTTAAATGACAAGTTAGTCGATTAATAGTGTGAGATATAGAACAATCTTTTAATTGATTTAATTCTAACATTTCAGGAGGAGACAAGAATTTAAAAGTAACAGGTTGTCCTAAAACATGAGTAGTTATTCCTTCACTAGATGTAGTAAACGGATATAATAAATATATAAATGGTGTACCTAAAATAATTTTATCAGTCATATTTTTTACTAAAACAAATGAGGTTTTAAAACAAACATTAGTTTGACATATGTGAACTTCGGGTAATTTATATTTAATATGCATTTTACTACTATTAGCAGAAGTTAATTTCTCATGACATTTTTCATAATATTTAGTAGGGAGTAATCCTTCTTGAATGCAATTTAAATCAGCACCAGTGTCTATTAAAGCAATTAAATCTAATTCAAAATTATTTATAACCAGTTTAATTTTTGAATACCATTTTTGAATATAGATTTTATTAATTAAATTTAATCTTTTTTCCTCAGATTATGGGATTGGTGTGATCTATTATCAAATAATAATTTTTCAGGAATAGTGTGATCAGAATCATGTTCAGATCCATTAGGAGATTCATTATTATTTTCTTGGAAATTATCTAAACTTTTATTGAGTTTTAATGTAATAATTTCATCTTCTAATGATTTATCTTTATTTTGTAAATCTTTAATAGTTTGTTTAATCTGATTGATTTCATGTTGTAAATCTTGTAAAGTAATTTCTTTTTGTTTATTTTTAAATTTTTCTAAGGTTTTGGATAAACTAATAATTGGTTTATCAATTTTAGGTTTCTTATCTGAATTGATTAATAAAGTTTTAAGCTTATCAGTATATTTTTGTTTTAATCCTGGATCATCTAATCGGTTAATTAATTCAATAAGAGCAGATTCTTCTTGATTGTTTTTAGTAAGAACAGTGATTTGTTTAACTGGTTTACAACAAACATCATTACATCCTAATGTAATATTATTGTCAGAATCTTCACTAGGTGAATGGTAATCAGATGAAGTACTAGGATTATCCGTAGAAGAATTACTAACAGATTGGTTTAATTGAAAGATTTCAAACAATTGATTTTTGGATTCGTCATTGATTTGAAGTTGATTAACTTTATCTTTTAATTTCTGTTTTTCTTTACATGTATTAGAATAGTGACCTTTTTGACCACAATTATAACAGCTAATATCTTTATTAGATTTAGATTTTGGATGTGATTTTGTTTTGTAATATTTCTTTTTGGGTTTAGTATAAAATTTATCATTTGATTTGGTAGGTGAATAATTCTTTTTGTATTTATTAGAGCATTTGTAAGATGATTTATGCTTATGATTAGAATATTTATGTGATTTCTTTCGAGAGGGTGCTACAGGAGGTAAACCATATTGTTCACATAAATTTCCTAATTCATAGTTAGCCTTATGTTTATCTTTAGTAGCTTTTTGACTAAGTTTAAGATCAATACACATTTTTAATCCTTCTTTTTGAATAGTGCTAATTATATCACCATAAGTTAAATTATCATATTCAATAACACCAGTAGGTTGACTAAGAACATCTCTAATTTTATGAGCAAATAAGCTAGGTAATCCATTAATAAATTTTTCTTTCCAGAATGATTTAGTACAATCTTCTCTTAACATTACTCTAGAGGTAAAAACATCTTTGTACCATCTAAAATCACTTAATGTTGGGCAATTAAGGTTACAAAGTTGATCATGTATGCGAGAATATATATTAGTAGGGGTACCTATGAAATGTCTCACTATGGTATATATTAATGTATTAATACCATCAGGGTGATAATAACCAATAGTTTCATAAAAAATAGGTAAATCATTATCATCCTTTTGATTAGCATGAATAATTGATTCGCGTTGATCTTCAGTACGATATTTTTCCCACCAAGATTTGAGCATACCAGTAAAACTAGAGGTAATTAAGGAAACAATTTCAGGTTGAGAATATTGGGGATAATTAGAAAGGTAACTATTGGAGACCATGGATAAATGATTTAGTTTTTAAAGTATTTGATCTTCACTAAGACCATCAATATTCTATTCGTATAATCGAGTAGCGGATATAGAAAATTGATTACTAAGATTAGTTTCTTCATATTGGAGATCAGGTGGAGTAGGGCGAGAATACCAGTTTTTTGTAGTCTGAGGATTAACTTTAGGATAATGAATTTTGTTAAGATTGGAAGGTTGAAATTGTTGAGCTAATTGATTTATTTCATTATCAGTTGTATCAGTTTTAGATTGATTAGAAACAGTATCTATAGGAGGTTGTTGATGTAAAACAGTAAGTCCTTTATCCTGAGAGGGTGAGGCCGTGTCAGAGGTAGCTAGTTGAGTGAATAGTTTTTCAATAGCTTTGACAGTGGAATTATCATTGGTAATTAAACTAGTTCGCTTGGAACGATTACTAGGAAGATTAAGCAAAGGTTGATCTAAGGTTTGTTTAGTAGATGTAGTAGTGGCTGAATAATTATCTAAATTAGTTTCTATCTTGTCTAATTGTGTACCAATTGTTTTTAAACATTGATTAGTATAATTATTTTGTTCAATGACTTTTTTAAGTTCAAGGTCAGTACCAGGCAACTTAAAAGGAGAGGTTGGGACTTCAGATCCTTGATGATCAATAATGAGATTAACCAAAGGAGGATGATTAGAACTAACAGTAGTGTTTGGAGAAATTTTCCATTTATGTTTTGTAATTGTATTAACTTTTTTGTAGTAATTATCATAATATTCAAAGAAGGGCATTTCCATACCATATTCAATCATAAAATCATACCATTTTCTAGTTATTTTGGATTGCTGAGCAGAATCATATTTAGCATGATAAGCATGACGTTTGGTCCTATTTTCTTTAGATCTAAATTCAATAAGTAATTTATCAAGATCAGGAGCAAAATCTTTTTTAATTGTCATTAATTGAGGATTTATTGGAGGTATAACTTCGAAATCAGTTTGAGTTGGAGAATCAGTGGATTCAATCTCTTCATCATGTGTGTAACTAGCATAAACAGGTTTACTAAATTGAGAGGTTGTGGAATTATCAAGTCCTTTCATTTTAATATGAGAAGTGTGAGAAGTTTGACCAAGATTAGTTTGACCAAGATTAATTTGACGATTGTTTCGAAATAAAGGAGTATTAAATATTTCATCTTCAGTTTCAATTTCAGTAGGGACACTAGATGTACTATGTCCAGAGGATTCACTACGATTAAATTTAATCCTAACTGAACCATCAGTAAATTGTTGAATATCTTGGATATCTTGACTTGTAGATTGTTGTTGATTTCGTGTGTAATTTTCATTAGTTGTAATCCATTGATCAGGGAGAGTAATATTTTTCCATTCAATCATTTGAGGGATATTGATATTAGAATCTTTATTACTAGTTTGGATCAATAAAGTTTTATCTTTTGGACTCTTGTGTAAAGCTTGAACATTCAGATTGGTTTTTATGCATTTATAATGAAGACGATAAATTAAAGCAATATTATGGGTTTTTTCTTTCATGTTAGTAAATGAACCATATAATTGGATGTTTAATGTTAAAGCATCTAATATGTGAGGCTCTCGAAGACTGAGAGTAAAATCAGGAAAACAATTAAAATGAATCGGTCCGTTATGCAAACCAGTTTCTACCATTCCCATTAAACTATCGTTATAATCAATAAAACGAGCATCTCTTAAACATAATAAAACAGAAGTATTTTTACCTTGTGGAGTTAAAGGGTTTATTCCAACTTGAATTAATCCTAGATGAATAAAATTGTGACCAGTTTTTAAATGTCTTTTAATTGTATTAGCATCAAATAATCGATAGGTTTCTCTTGGTTTTTCTAAAGCATAAACTTGTTCTAGAGTTTTAACATGCAGATTTACTTTAAATGTTTCTTGTAAGAAAGTAGTTTTATAAATTTCTTTAATTGATAATTTTGGTATATTCCAGCTTAAATCTATGTTATCATTTTGTATTTCAACTTCTTCTTCATTAATTACTAATCCTTGATTTGGTATGGAGGGCAAAGTAGTTGACCTAGAACTGACTGATGAGTTACTCCTAAATAATCGATTCATTGTTTTTTTTAATTAAACTGTTTTACAGAAATCTTAATACATTGCCTAAATTGATCATGTTTTCACATACCTTGTATACATACATACCCTATCCGGAGACCCCTATGTCTAACACTGCCTTCTCCGAGGACTTACCTAAGACGTGAGCGAAAGTGGGTGACTTAAACAAGGTGGAAAGACACAGATAGAATTAGTGACAGATTAAGATGATTGAAACCAGATTAATCAAATAAACAATGGAATTGATTGATCAGAAGTAGCAAAGCAGTTAGAATCCGATAACAACATAACTTGGCTCTGATACCATAAGGAGAAGCAGCGTATATAAGGAGAAGTAGTGCAGAAGCGCAGAGATGAAGAACAAAAGTGCATTTTCTTTTGGCGACTAAAACTTTAGTCGCCAAAAGTGCATTTTCTTGTAGTGAAGGTACTCTTTTTCTCTCGTCCACTGTCATGACTCCATTCTGCCCCTAACAGAATGATGCCATGATAACTCATAATCTTAGATTACTGAAGGCTGACTTAGTGAAAATTCACACATACAGAGTATAAATGTGGGATATACATGCGCAGAAGTAATAAATTTAAATCTAATTATTAGTCCATAAGAGTTGTGCATAGATCAATGAAATGGCATACATTGATACACATAAATATTAACATGGTTTTACAAAAAATTAATAAACTTGTACATGAACATCCTCATATTACATCTTGATCAAAAGGCTTCTCAAGCCAAACATACAAAAGAAATGTTCTATATAACCAAGAAGCATAATCTTTAAGATGATATCAAACTATGAACCCAAATCATCTTCCAAACAAAGTCTTAGGCGACATCGCCTTCTTGCTCATCACCTACATATATATAAGGGAAAGGAGTGAGCCAAAAACTCAGTGAATGATATAATTAATGAATGTTTGAATAAAGGATATCCGAGATTTTATCAAAACAATACATATCATAGCTTGTAACAAATCAAAAGATGAACCAAGTTCATCAATCAAGAGCTTTCAAACCTTCAAGGGATGTTTACTAACATCTACATAATAGAAAGGATGAACATTCATTGACAAAACAAAGGAATAACTGACGCTGAATCGATTAGACAAGCCTACCCGTCGGTGGCAATGGAGATATCTCAAACAAATTTATTAGTTATATTAAAGTCCCCTAGAACACAATGACAACTCAATAATGTCATCAAAACAAACATAATACTTGATACAAAATTAAGGGATAATCATTCATGCTTTATCAAATAGTTTCCCAAAAAAGTAAAGCTTTTATCAAAACATTATAACATAGCTTTATTAAAAATATTGGCTCTTCGGCCGCGGAGATTAAGGCAAGGATCCAAGACCTACAAGTACATGGCAAATCCCATTGAATGCATTTCAAGAAGGCAAGAAAAGATGTTCAAAGATGGTTATGCAATGAACTCTCAAAACAAGCTTCAAATGAGTAAAATAGATCTCAGCATTTCTTCCCAAAACCAAGTCAAAATAGAGAAAAAACATGTGTTGGGAGTTGAATCAATGTTTTTCTTCTTGGAAAAGCATGTTGGGTACAAACCAGGTCAAGGAATGGATGCACAAAGATGAATTGGGCCGAAATGGCCTAGCTTGTGAACTCAAAAGGTCTTGGCCGAGGTGTAGCCTCCTTGGCCGAGATGTTACAAGGTGGTCGGCAAAGATATGATGTGGTCGTCCTAGGTGTTCATGCAAGATAGACCAAGGTGCAAGTGATCATGCAAGGTAGGATAAGGTGAGATGTAATGCTTGGCCTAGGTGTGGAAGGTTGGGCAAGTGTGGGTCTCGGTGACCACTCTTAGGGAATAATGAAGTCTAGAAGTCTGGGTTTCCCTTTGAAGAACATTAAGAACATGAATGGTAAAATCATAACTTCTTATTTAAAATATGAGATTTCATAATTTGAGTAAAAGAACATGGACCTGGGTACTTACACTTGAAGATTCCATAAAAACAAATAGAAAAACATAGAACTTGATACAAACTTTTGAATCAAAACAAGGTTTTTCCTCAAGAACACAAGAACATCATTTTCTTTTTCTAAAAAAAAAATGTAAATCAATGCAGGGCTCATGAATCATGCTAGATCATGCAATGTAATTAGATAAACATAATGAACAACAAAATTAGATCAAGAATCTAACCTCAAAACATAAATCAAATGGTTCAAAGTATGAAAATCTAGCTTGGAAAATGTAGCTTCCTCCAAGAACTTCTATTTCTTCTTCCTAGAGCTTCTCTCTCTTCAAAACAAAGATATGGCAAAAGATATGGGTTCTCAACTACTAATCTGACTAATACCCACCAATGGGACACATGGCATCATTTGGTCAAATCTCCTAAAAAAGGTGTTAGTTCGAAAGGACAAAAGCAGGTCAAAGTGTATTCTACCAGTAAGGTGGAATGAGCATTTTTGACAAAGCAAGGATCATGGATCAAAACATAGGTTTCTGGTAGGCAAAGGGTAAGTGAGGTCTCCCTAACCTCGGCTAGGATGTTTAACACTTGGCCTAGATGTGACACATCTCGGCCTAGGTTGTACAACTCATGGAACAAAGGTTGCTAGGTGTTGGCTAAGGTGTTTAACTTGGCAAAAAGGTGTCCAAACTTGGCTGGAAGGTTCAAGGATCAAAGATCTTGGATGCTTAGGTGATGCACACCTTGGCCAAGGTGCATGGGTGGAGGTGGGTATAGCGATTTTGGTTTAAGACCCGACCTATTTGATATTCTGGATCCGGGTTTTATGGATTTTTTTTATTGTTGTTCTTGTCTTATTCCCCTTTTTCCTCATTGAGTTTGGCTATTGAGTTGTGTTGGTTGTGTTTGGAACAAATTGGTGCCTTGTTTTTCAAAAACCTTGTTGCCCAGAATTTTGCTTCGACGCTCGAGCATCACTTCTTGTGCTCAAGCGGCCTTCGTGAATTCTCAGTACTTTTGCAAGTCTGCAAAATTACTAGGACTTGTGATTCTTCGCTTGAGCGGTATTGCGCTCGAGCGGTCCTTTTTGCGCTCGAGCCTTAGCCTTCTGTCTGTAAAACTACTAGAAGTGTGTATTTTACGCTCGAGCATCACTTCCTGTGCTTGAGCGATGACGCATTTTTCTTTCTGTCTTGACACTCGAGCATCGCTTTCTGCACTCGAGCGATGATCATTTTTGTGTCTGGATGCTTGAGCGTCACTTCTTGCGCTCGAGCGGACTGTGCATATATCAGTCTGTAAAAATCACTTTTTACATCACTTTTTCATCTCATTCTCTCTCTAAAATATTTCAAAACCCTAAATCTAGAGCTTCTCTCTCTAGAACTTACTCTCTCTCTCTACAAATACACCAAGATCTACCCATTTCTCCACCCTACTCCCTTTGTTAAAAATGTAGAGCTCACCTAGAGCTTCATTGTCATCCGATCAAAGTGGAGTTTCGACATTGTTGGAGTTTCCTCACTCTCTCTATCGTCTTCTAGCTTTGACGGAGGGATATTTCCACTTTTTTTTTATTAGTTTTAACTTAGCTATTTGTCATTTCTAAGCAATATTGAGTTTTGAAGGATTTCGAACAAACTAAGGCTTTCGCTAAAATAAATTAAAAAATGGGTTTTTCAAATTGATCCTTGAAAATGATTTTGATATGGAAAATGATGTTGAGTTGATTAAATTGTGGATTTTGAATGTTGGAGTTGATTTTGGAAAGAAAATGGATTTTTCCCTAAATGCCTCAAATATTGATTTTATATAAATTTTGAGATTGATATTGGAATTGTGAAATTGGATTAATGTTGATGAGAATGGTGGAGTTAGATATGTAATATCACTCACCCCTTGAGATTTGGAAAGTTTATCTTTATGAAATATAAATTATCTGTTTAGAAATATCTGTTTTGGGCTATTGGTTGAGGATATTTATGATTGTTGTAGAAATTGCATGTGAATTAGGAGAATTGAAAATAGTTTCTTATTCATTTGCATTGGTTGTCCTGGGTGAAAGTCCCGAAAACAGTGCGTATACATGGGTGCCGATCCCGCGGACAAAATTTTTGTGAAATGGCAATAGTAGTACTTGTATAGCCTATGTTTATATGGGTCTCAATTTACGGTTTCCTCCGGACGAAATTTCCGGGAAAGATTGTATTGTTTTGAAATTCCCAAAGTGTGAATTACCACCCTATTTTCTATTGTAACGAAAATGATTTGTGAATCAAGATATTAACTTGGCATTGCATAGTTTTGAAAAGAGATATAGATATGTTTTGGTAAGAACATGGCATAAGTATTCACCTTATAGCTTTGTTAAGATTTATATATTGTGTTGGATTATTTCTACTGGGTTTTGACTCACCCTATGTGGGAAAAACATTTCAGGTGCTAATGATATGCCTCCACCAAGATAGTAACTTGGGAGGATATAGAGCAAGAGCTTCTTTTGTTGTAGTCATTTGTGTATAGCCAAGGGCTTTAACTGTATTGGACTTATGTCCACTTTTGTTGTAACCAAGCATCGTCTTGGAAATATGTAAGCCCCCAGGGCATTCCTATCTGTTTATCTTCCATTCTTTCTTTTAATTTGCAACATATGCTATAGATTCAAGGCTAGGCATTGTGAATGTATGCCGCATATGTTTCTCTTTTGTAAATCACATTGGACTTAATGGAAGATACTTCTCTTATTATTATTGTCATAAGTGGATATTGTGGATGGGTTATTGTAATTATTTTCGGGCGTTAAAACTTGGTATAAGAGTGTATTGGGTTTGAATGCTTTGGGTACGTGGAAAGTAGTTATTCCTACAATGGGTTTACCTCACTTGACAGAGATATTTATATGTATAATATGCTTATGTGATAACATGCT